>JASAMW010006934.1:0-62048 GCA_030247985.1 Epsilonema sp. ZAB3_2
CTGCTGTGTATGTAGATGACTGTGTTCAAGTATATCGAGGACAAGGACGTATTCCAGAAGTTCTACAGCAAGATGTTCGCCAAGCGCCTGGTGAACGGACTGAGCGCTAGCGACGACGCAGAATCAAGCATGATCTCCAAACTCAAGGTACGTATGTAGTTACGCGTGAATGCGAAGATACCGAAGTCGTGGAAGCCTTTTTGCGTAAAATTCAGAGGCATTATGCTATTTCGGGAAAGCCTTCCGCCACTTCGGAAATCTCCTTCAGACTGACTATAATACAGGCGCATGGCATTGCGATAACTGATTTATTTTTAAAAAGTACCGTATTTACCGGTGCGTAGCCACCCCCATGCACAGCCTTCTAATGCATAGCCCCTAGTAGGACCTCTCCCTTTTTGGATAACCCCTACTATTTATTTTTTTGCTAGGTACACTACGTTGTACAGTGCTTCTTTGGAAATGTACCTTGGACACCTTTTTTATGGTCCAGCAGCCGTTTCCCAAACATATTGAGATTTCCGCATTACGTTGCTGACCAGTTTAAAATTTAACCCCTCCTGTATGCTGAGATAAAGCTGCTGGTAGGCCCAAATTGCCCCTCACGTGCCCGCCACTTTTTTCAAAAGTTCTTACCATCATTCTACTCCATTTTCTTCACAGATTTCGATTTGGGGCATGCCCCTCCGATATTTTGATGAATACACCATGATATAGCCCAAAAAGGGGTAATTTTGGCTAATTTGATCATTTTCGTCAATTTTGGTGGTGTATTTATCAAAATATCGAAGGGGCATGCCCCAAACCGAAATCAGCGAAAAAAATGGAGTAGAATGATGGTAAGAACTTTTGAAAAAAGTGGCGGGCACGTGAGGGGCAAATTGGGCCTACCAACAGCCATATCTCAGCATACAGGAGGGGTTAAATTTTGAACTGGTCAGCAACGTAATGCGGAAGGCGCAATATGTTTGGAAAACGGCTGCTGGACCATAAAAAAGGTGTCCAAGGTACATTTCCAAAGAAGCACTCTACAACGTAGTGTACCTAGCAAAAAAAGAAATAGTAGGGGGTATGCACCGGCACGTGGGCTTCAGTGGAAAACAGCACATCTCTATATTCCTTCCATTTTATGAAAAGGTCCACGAAAGAGCGGGGCAAAGGCTGAAACCGGCTGATCTCTGATTGCGATGATACCTATCTCATTCGAAAGCTCGTCAAAAGTTATGTAAAACGCGACAATTCCAACACTTCTGCACTTAACCGTTAGCGAGATATGGCCGCTCAAAGATTTGTGACACTTCTATCCATTGAATTTTCGAACATTTCTCACATAAACGGCCATATCTCAGCAACCAATAGGGATATCTGCATGCGGTTTTTTTTATTAAACTCCCCATTCTTCGCACAATTACCTGCGTTTCGAACGAAATTCTTAACCCCTTCTGTAATCGAGATATTGAGGAAAACGTGGTGTCGATCTTTTGAAAATTGGCAGTTTGAGGGCCGAACTTTGACCAATGATTGCGAATCGCAGCAACAGCGTACAGAGACGGCACCTAGCTCATTAAATACGTAGGTCAACTCTTGCTCTTTCGAATGGTATATGCCATGTCCATTCCGGTGAAGAAAAATTTTGAATTACAGGCTTTCTTTGCGAGAGTGCAATTTAAAGGTTTAACCGATACTGCATATGCCTGCCAACTCCATTCATTTATGATCACGCGTGAGCACGAAAAAAAGAAGCTCCAGTACTGACGGTGCTCACGCGTGAGCATATACAGCCTGTTTATTATGATATGTCACCTATAAAATTGCTTATAACTTCCGTATTAAGAGAGACATTTCAACCAGGTTTTTTTTATTAGAAACTTGAAAATATGCCTGACAAGCATGCAAAATTTCATTAACGTACACGCACTATTAACGAAGAAACAAGCGACGCCTTTTCAGGTCCCACTTTTCGACGTGCCCGCCTCTGTTCTCCCGCACCTGTGCAGCTGTCTTCAAAACTCTGGAAAGACTCTTTTTCAAGCATGTTCATAGGGATGGCGGCACTCTTCCCTTTAAGTTTTGGCATTTTAAGCTCCAGAAGATCCGAATGGATGCTTGAATGGAGCGGAACAGCACACTTCCTTCCATGTGGACTTCAAAATCGAGCGCTTTTCACGCCACTGCCGATTTTGACCCAAATGTTTGAGGCTTCATAATTCCCTTCATACTTAAGACCCACCAATGAAATTTTGCGTGCTTGTCAGGCATATTTTCAAGTTTCTAATAAAAAAATTTGGTTGAAATCCCTCTCTTAAAGGAATACCCGCAAGCGTGTAATATTTGAATAAAATTATGATCATTCAAAAGATCATCCTCCGGTCTTTCCATTTCTGCTAATTTGCCCCATTGAAATCGTCCCCCTGGCTGCGGGGCGATACCCCCGTCTTTTTAGCTTCGGTGCGTCGTATTTTTCGCATTCTTTGTGTATATTTGTAAAAACAGACGACAACTAGTCAAGTTTCTGCTGCAACTTGGCTACTTGTCATCAAAGAATGCGAAAAATAAGACGCACCGAAATAATGCGACAGGGGTTTCGCCCCGCAGCCAGGGGGACGATTTCAATCGGGCAAATTAGCAGAAATGGAAAGACCGGAGGATGATCTTTTGAATGAACATAGTTTGAATCGAATAATACACGCTTGCGGGTATTCCTTTAATACGGAAGTTATAAGCAATTTTATAGGTGACATATCATAGTAAACACCCGGTATGAGCAACTGAGCTCATAAAAGTCGACCGGCACTTCATATATGCTCACGCGTGAGCACCTTCAGTGCTGGAGCTTCCTTTTTTCGTGCTCACGCGTGATCATAAATTAATGGAGTTGGCAGGCATATTCAGTATCGGTTAAGACGGCATTTAAGCATGTTAAAAATATGATTTTTGAAATCTACATCAAATTTTACACGAGGTAGGTTCTTTGATTTTTTACTTTCTAAAAGCAAAACAGGCCAGACAGTGTGTTGCAATCAGTTCTGCAAAGTTCGCCTAGCTGAAAGCTAGCCTGAACTCAAAAGTTATCCCGTCTGATAGTGATTGGACTGGCAGGAAATGTGCTTTGTGTATGGGTCGCAATAACACGATTTGCAAAGGAGATGATCTTCATCTATCTGGCAATGGTGATGTGTGTTGATACACTTGAACTATACTATTTTGGATTGATTATCTGGTTGGTACATAGAATGTGGGGACTGCATACTGGCGGGAGAAGAGCTAGTTTGTGAGGTTGTGGTTTCTTTACTACATCTGTGAACCTGGGCAGCAAGTGTTTGTAATCATCAGCTGTTTCATGCTGTGCATAGTTGCCATAGAGTGCACCTTTGCACTCAGTTTTCCTGTGGTTTATTGGGTTACTTCCACTTGGAAGAAAGTACTTGCAATGGGCATTGCAACTGCACTTGCAGCAGTGTTGTCAATTAGTGTGGCAGGAAGAAGCAGGCTCGCAGTCTCGGTTGGTATTGGCAAATTTCAACTTCTCAACAACGGAACTTCACCAACTGAGGAGGATGATGAACACGCAATCCTAATACATTCTTCTTTCTCGTGTGCGTTCCACAAAGAGCACAATTTTCCCAAAGAGACCACTTTGCATCTCTCCTCTAGCACTGTTTTTGTGTACGAAGAATTCGTAACAGAAAAATAAAAGTGTTATTATCGTTTCTGCTAATAGCTACGTGACGTATCACACAGCAGTATAGGTTGGCTAGGGTTGGTAAACATTACAGTGTAGCACCTGTCCTTCATTCATTATAAATTCGCAAGGTACAGTACGAGTCCTTATGATTTGCTCTCTGATTCAATGAAAGCTCTATCAGGTTATGATGGCCTACGTACATACACATATTTTGCTGAGGCAGATATTCCCTTAAAGACAGCGGAAACTCAGTTTTAGACCAGCTTTCTTATAATACCTCACCATGTGTACATTACTGCAAAACAAAGCTTTTTCCCAAAAAGCGCTCGTAAGTTTATAAAAAGCTCTGTGAACATCATATGTGTAGTGCGGAAGATGAGGGCTTTTCATTGCGAGACCCACTTTGCTCTTTTCTTTTTTTGCGCAGATGGGGCAAGCGCTAAAACACCTCAGACGCAAACGCGGTGGCTGTGGGTGTGGTGCGTTTTGCATCTGAGGTACCGTATTTTTGGGTGTATATCCCCCCTTTGTATATCCCCCCCAGTGTATAACCCCCCATTGGCAAAACATAAATTTTGCCCAGTGTATATCCCCCCCTGGTGTATAACCCCCCATGTACTGGAAGGTACCTAACCTACCTATGTAAGCTGGTCATAAGCTAGCTAAACTACTCCTACACCAAGCTACTATGCCTATAAGCTTAGCTGAGCATGTCTTATACTAGAATAACCCTGTTTTGACCGCGATTATGCCCTATAACACATACTTTTGACCTCAAAAACATGCCTCTACACACCTCTCACAAACATAAATTTTGTCCCATGTACAGGTGTCCAACCTAAATTTACACAAAATTCAATCGATCATAACTTCCGTCTTAAGAGGCAGAGAAAGATGGGACATAGCTCAACTGAAAGGTCAATTCAAGAGCTATATTTTGGTATATCTGCCGTTTCTGCAAGTCCTTTCAATCGCGAGTTAGAGCGATTCTCGCAGACCACCTCAAAAACAGTTTTCCCAAAACTGAAGTCCACAGCATTTCCCTTGTCATCTGCCTATTCTTTGCTTCAGCCAGAGATCATTTGACATAAAGTGAATGTCGCTCATTAACACCCTTTAACTCATTCATCCCACTGTGTGGTATGACCTTTTGCATGCATTTCTGCACTTTGTTGCCCAAATAGCCACCCTCAATGCTGAACCTTCACACTGCAATACCACCACTTTGGTTTGGTTGAGCATTTTGTCAAACAATGGTCCAGAATGCTAGAATTCCATTTCCAGTGTTTCAGGTATAAAGAAAAAGATCGCTGGTTAATGCTTTTGCTATGCCGCATTCACACTGCCACGTTTTAGTCCAGTTATTCCTCAATTGGCTCTGTAAGCTGAAAACAGTTTTAAATTCAGTTTTGGGAAAACTGTTTTTGAGGTGGTCTGCGGGAATCGCTCTAACTCGTGAACGGAAGGGCATACAGAAACGGTGTACATATCAGATTATAGCTCTTGAATCGGGCTTTCAGATGAGCTAGGCCTCATTCTTCTCTGTCGCTTAAAACAGGAGTTATGATCGATTGAATTTTGTGTAAATTTAGGTTGGACACCCTGTATATCCCCCAGTGTATATCCCCCCCAGTGTATAACCCCCCATAGGACCTCTCGATTTTTGTATAGCCCCTTTTGTATAGCCCCATGGGGCTATACACCCAAAAATACGGTATGTGTTTTAGCGCTTGCCCCATCTGCGCAAAAAAAGAAAAGAGCGAAGTGGGTCTCGCAATGAAAAGCCCTCATCTTCCGCACTACACATATGATGTTCACAGAGCTTTTTATAAACTTACAAGCGCTTTTTGGGAAAAAGCTTTGTTTTGCAGCAATGTACACATGGTGAGGTATTATATGAAAGCTGGTCTAAAACTGAGTTTCCGCTGTCTTTTAAAGGGGAACTTTGGGTGGAAAGTTCGGGGTAAGCCTGCATGCATCATTCGATAGAGCATAAAAAATGCTGCTAAACGCACCAAGTCCCATCCCTCTACGGTGCGTCATTCTTGAGTTACCTGCAAAAACTGATCAGTGAATGGGAAACTGCACTTGAGAGCATGTAGCTCGCTAACCATTGCACCGATCGGAATAATTTTGCTACCATCGTGTGCTCCATGTTGAGTTCTACATTTTTGTAGTATACAGTTTCGCTGTATCTTCACTGCCTGTGGAATGGGAGGCCAAAAAACAGGTGTCATTGCGCAGTTTAGCACATAGTTTGTCCATGTATGAAATATGTGCTAAACTGCGCAACGACACCTGTTTTTTGGCCTCCCATTCCACAGGCAGTGAAGGTACAGAAAAATAGCAAAACTTTATTCAAGAAAAATGTAGAACGCAATACAGAGCACACAATGGTAGCAAAATTATTCTGATTGGCGCAATGGTTAGCGAGCTACATGCTCTCAAGTGCCGTTTCCCATTCACTGATCAGTTTTTGCCTGTAACTCAAGAACGACGCAATGTAGAGAGATGGGATTTGGTGCGTTTTGCAGCATTTTTTTATGCTCTATTTAATGATGCATGAAGGCTTACCCCAAACTTTCCACCCAAAGTTCCCCTTTAAAAACGGTGACAGACATTCAAAGTTTTTGTGATGAAGAAGAAGGGAAACTCCAGCACTGAAGATGCCTCACCTTGACCGATTGTTACGAAGCTACAATTCCTCCGATATCTTTGGAGAGGTCAACAATGATGCCTTTCAACCCAATCTGGTATTCTACATTGTCTATGGAATCCTAATTCCATGTCTCATAGTGATCGGACTGACAGGAAATGTGCTCTGTGTATGGATCACACTGACACGATTTGCAAAGGAGATGATCTTCATCTATCTGGCAATGGTGATTTGTGTTGATACACTTGAACTACTAGTTTGGATAGGTAAACTGTTTGGTAGTATATGGGGTTTGGGACTTGCACCTTTTGCATTTGATCACTCTAATTACATGAAAACGGCATACTGGTGGGAGAAGAGCTATGCGAGACAGTGGTTTCTGTACTACATATGTGAACCTGGACAGCAAGTGTTTGTAATCATCAGCTGTTTCATGCTGTGCATAGTTGCCATAGAGCGTACCTTTGCACTCAGTTTTCCTGTGGTTTATTGGGCTACTCCCACTTGGAAGAAAGCACTTACAATTGGTACTGCAACTGCACTTGTAGCAGTGTTGTCAATTAGTGTGGTAGGCACGAGCAGAATTGCAATCATTGATGGTATTCGCAAATTTCAACTTCTCAACAATGGAACTTCACCAACTGAGGAGGATGATGAGGTGGTTACAGTTTACAAGATGATTCCTATCACTTTTCAGCAGCGCACCAAGAATCCCTTTGTTATAAGAATTTTTTTCCTAACTGCACTTGTAAAACTGGGATCTCTGATTCTATTAGCCTGCACCACCCTAATTCTTATTCTTGTGTACTGGAAAAAGCGTCCTCATGTGAGCACTAGTGTAAACCCAGCCAACCCGCCTAACATCAATGCTGCTAACAGCGGCAGCGCAGGAGTGAATGCACCAGCACCAGTCACTCCAGCACGACTGGCTAAACTGTCATTGGCCCAATTGGGCCTGGTACTTTTCAGCAGCATCCCCTATGCTGTCATCAAGTTGGTGCCACCAAGTAGAGAATGGAATTTTAATGTAGATCTCACTCTCACCCTGGCAAACTTGGGTCATGTTGCACAGGCTGCACTCAATGTTTTCACCTATACATTTGTTAGTGGGCGTTTTAGGCAAGAATTGCTCTCTTGTCTTAAACGCCTTATGTCATACTGTAAATAAAATAACTCTTAGAATTTGCATATTGTTTGCATATATTTGCATATAGAATTTGCATATTTGCATACTATTAGAATTTGCATATTGTTTTCATAGTATTTGACAGCATCTGTTATTTTTTTTATCATCTTTTTCGTGTACAGCATATTTACTATTAGAATTTGCATATTGTTTTCATAGTATTTGACAGCATCTGTTATGTTGCAATTTTTTATGTATTGAAATTTGCAATTAATGACAGTTCCAATGAAAGAAGGAAAATGTAATAAATCATGCACACTTTTACAAGACAGCAGACTAAAAAAATGCATTATTTCATTTTCAGCATGAGAGGCAAATTATGCTATCAATTTTTGGGAAATGTATCAGAAAGAACCAATTGCTCTAAATTCAATATGGAAGCAATCATAGCACATGCAGCATTTTGAATCAGTAATACTATATATTAAAAGTACTATAGACAATTTTACGTCGCGCTCGTGGCGCAGGCGGTATTTACATGCATTCAATACATTTACTTAGCAGTTACTGTAATTTGTTCCTGTTTTGCTATCAATCTATAGTAAATAAGCATGTTTATACTGAATGTTTGCCAGTATCAAACTATCAATGTACAAAATCCTGTGTTTACTCACCCTTGATTACTCGCCTTAACTCCTTCTTCGTCCTCTTTCTTGCTGTCTATTCTTTCTCCCCGCCATGCAGTATTTATAACTACAAATATAACATGCAAGAAATGCAAATAAGTGCATGTTGCCGGACTGGAGAGCTTACGAATGCAACATCATGGTGACTTGATGTTAAATGCAGTGAATCAAGTTGGATCAAATAATAGCCAAGTTGAGTGACATGGCGTGCACTGATGGTATGAATGCATTGATTCTGTTCAAACTTGACCCTGACTATGTGCCATGTCTGTGGGTGGGCAATGGACATATACCCAACAAAGGCCTAGGCCTACCTAATATTTTTCACAATGATTTGCCTTGAATCAATTACCGCCTGTGTTATGATCATACATCATCAACTTAGGAAATGAGTTTTCATACCCATGGGCACTCGGGCTAATGTTATGTCTTCCTCTTTCACAAATTGTTTTCATGGCTCCCGGCTTGTACAGAAACAACAAGTAGCACCTGTCCATTATTCGCGAAGGTACGATTCCTTTCCTTTATATACTGTATGATCTTTACATGAAGTATTTTGACCTTTTCGCATTAGGTCCCAGTTGGATTGCTGCTTTGCATTTTGGATGAAGATTTTGAAACATACCTGATGAAACACAGCGCAGCAATAATACAGGGTGTCCCACATAGATGTACCATATTTTTGGGTGTACAGTATATCCCCCATTATATATCCCCAGTGTATAACCCCCCATTGGCAAGACATACATTTTGCCCAGTGTATATCCCCCCTGGTGTATAACCCCCCATGTACTGGAAGGTACCTAGCCTACCTATGTAAGCTGGTCATAAGCTAGCTATAGCTACTACTACCAAACTACTATGTCTATAAGCTTAGCTGAGCATGTCTTGTACTAGAATAACCCTGTTTTGACTGCGATTATGCCCTAAAACACATACGTTTGACCTCAAAAACATGCCTCTACACACCTCTCAAAAACATAAATTTTGTTCCATATTTATCCCTCCCCCATTGTATATCAGTATCGCGTCGTTAGACCCAACTGTGCATTCGGCCCAACTTTGTTATTGGGCGTTAAGCCCAATAAAACTTGAATTGGGTCTACCGACTCAGAGCTGTATGATGATAGACCCAACTGTGTGGGGCATTAGGCCCAATCAAGTTTCTCTGGTTTGTTGGGCGATACACCCAACCGTACTGTGGGAGGGCGTTAGGCCCTATAAAATTTCTCTGGTTTGTAGGGCGATACACCCAACCGTACTGTGGGAGGGCGTTAGGCCCAATCAAGTTTTTCTATTTTATAGGGCGTTACACCCAACCCAACTGTGTGGGGCGTTAGGCTGCTGAGCAAGAGCATCAGACTCTGTCAAGGCTCTGTCCTCTGTGGGCAGATCAGGGTTCGTAATGATTCTTCCAATAGCAACAGTTATAGTAGGTAGGTAGGGAACCAAATTGACCATTATACCAGGGAGAGCCCTATGCTTCTTACACAGATTACAGTTATAGTACACACTGCCATTCTAAGACCAATTTTCCACAAACTCAAGCTCACAGTGCCTGGTCTTAGCCTACTAATGCTGCAGCAGATAGTGCAGCAGAGGTTTCTTTCCGTTAGACTTTGCTAAGTAATCACCAACAGCACCGAAGTCAACCATTTCAAACAGACAAAGAACAACAGAGACAACTGACGATTCTTTAATAGTTGCACCCTCCTTTTATACCGAGCATACCTACCCATTACCTTTGAAAACTTACCCATCCTGTTTTTCGAACCTATCCTGTTTCCAAAAGAAGAACACAAATGTCTGTAATATGCATTGTGATGGTTACTGTATTAGGGTCTAACGCCCAGCCAGTTTTCTGTTGGGTGGAACGACGTACCCTACAGTTGGGTCTATTGCCCAGCCGGTTTTTTAAGTTGGGCCGAATGACGCACCCTCACAATTGGGTTGAACGCCCAGCCTGTTTTCGATTGGGCCCAACGACGTTTTTTATTGGGTTGAATGCCCCTTTTTCAATTGGGTGCATCAACGCTGCCAGTTAGGCCTAATGCCCAAAATTGGGCCCAACGCACAGTTGGGTCTAACGACACCCAATCTTGTATATCCCCCAGTGTATAACCCCCCATCAGACCTCTCGATTTTTGTATAGCCCCATGGGGTTATACGCCCAAAAATACGGTATCTGGTGTGTAGGTGATGTGCAAGGGGAGAGAGAGAAGAGTGTGAAGAGTGGGAGCAAGTGATCCCAAAGCGTCGAGCAACAAAGACTGTTTATTCCTGCCCTGCGCTGGCTATTTATACTGATTGGTGGCAGGAAATTACATACACTACAATGCACATTTCTGCATTGTATATGTACTTATACTGTGTACATATCACGATCACACCATCATCCCCTCTTCAGTGAGTCTTGGGGGTAGCATTCTTCAGCTCGGTTTCTGCTGTTCGCTTTGTGTGGTGCGCAGTATCCTTTGGCCAGCTGGTGTTCCCATCCTGCTGGATGCTGCCAGCTGTTTGAAGATGCTTGATCCTGTTGATGATGAGTGAGTAGGTAAGTGCCTCGCGTCCTCTCCAGGGTGTCTTCTTGAGGTCTTGGATCGGCTTGCTGAAGCATCCTTGGTGGGTCGTGCCACATCCTCTGTGGGTTGCCAGATCTGCAAAATTTTAGTACTAAGTACACACAGAAACTATGACGCACGTTTTCCAGCCAGTGTTTGCAAGTGCACACAGAAACTAAATGATGCAGGTTTTCCAGCCAGCATATGCAAATGGTCATGCCCAAAAGTGCACATGAGACTAAAGTGCGAGATGTGCCAAAGGGTTGCCAGATCTGCAAAAGGGTTGCCAGATTGCTAGATGAACAAGAAGGGTTGCCAGGTTTGCAAAAGGGTTGCCTCATGCGCAAGTTGACAGCTGCCCAAAATTGTTGTCAGATACGTAATAAGTTTCCACATCGTACAACAGGGTTGCCAGATCTGAAAAAGGGTGCCAGATTTGCAAAAGGGTTGCCAGACCTGCAAAAGGGTTTTACTGCGAAGCTGTAACAGGCCACTGGTTCAAAAGAACAGCTTGTAGGTCAAAATTTTTCTTCACTGGAATGGACATGGCATATACCTTTCAAAAGAGCAAGAGTAGAGCTATTCAATGAGCTAGGTGCCGTCTCTGTACGCTGTTGCTGCGATTCGCAATCATTGGTCAAAATTTGGCCCTCAAACCAAGGGCTTGCAGTAAAAGGACTATTCGCTATGAAGAAAACCCGTAAACGAAGTTGCCGACAAATTATGCTACATTTAGCCGAGCGACAGCGAAACAGGGTGAAGCCGTGGGTCGGGGGTCCCATACAAACAATAACTCGAAATCGATCAGAGATTTTCGGGACAAAAAAATTTTTCCAAAAATGACGTCATTTTCCAGAGAACCAGGTCGTTTTCGGCCGAAGAGGCCAAAAAAGGGCAAATCCAGTATCTTCATGGGCCTATATCTCGACAATGACGTTGTGGCAGAAAGTTGCCGCCATAGTGAAACCTACCCGGAAGGATCCCCTCTTTCACCACATACCACTGGCAGACCGCTAGTTAAGGCCTAACACAGTTATTGAACCATATCTTTTCTTTATCAAAAAATTCACCAACCTTAAATTTATTGTTCCTTTGATATCAGACCACCATTAGATGCGTCTGATCAAGCTGATTCCGAATATGCCACTGGCGTTTGCAAAATTTGCATTATTTACGGAGTTACGGCCCTCCAAAGTGGCCCTACTATCCAAAAATCGCGATTTTTAGCATTCCTAAATTCAGAAGGGGTTAAACTTTTAAACAACATTTTCTGACCTAATTTTATGCGTAGAATCCGAATTTGAACTTGATTTTTCAATTTTCCCACATTTAAGGCCTTATTTTTGCCATTTTCTGCTTTTTCAGATTTCAAATCGTGAAAATAAGACCTTAAATGTGGGAAAATTGAAAAATGAAGTTCAAATTCGGATTCTACGCATAAAATTAGGTCAGAAAATGTTGTTTAAAAGTTTAACCCCTTCTGAATTTAGGAACGCTAAAAATCGCGATTTTTGGAAAGTAGGGCCACTTTGGAGGCCCATAACTCCGTAAATAATGCAAACTTTGCAGACGCCAGTGGCATATTCGGAATCAGCTTGATCAGACGCATCTAATGGTGGTCTGATATCAAAGGAACAATAAATTTAAGGTTGGTGAATTTTTTGATAAAGAAAAGATATGGTTCAATAAACGCGTTAGGCCTTAACTAGCGGCCGGCCATGGGCATGGGGTGAAAGAGGGGATCCTTCCGGGTAGGTTTCACTATGGCGGCAACTTTCTGCCGCAACGTCGTTGTCGAGATATAGGCCCATGAAGATGCTGGATTTGCCCTTTTTTGGCCTCTTCGTCCGAAAACGGCCTGGTTCTCTAAAAAATGACGTCATTTTTGGAAAAAAATTTTTGTCCCGAAAATCTCTGATCGATTTCAAGTATTTGTTTGTATGGGACCCCCGACCCACGGCTTCACCCTGTTTCGCTATCGCCGAGCTAAGTGCTGCATAATTTGTCGGCATCTTCGTTTACGGGGTTTTCTTCATAGCGGATAGTCCTTTTACTGCAAGCCCTTGCTCAAACTGCCAATTTTCAATAGAACAGCACCACGTTTTTCTCAATATCTCGATTACAGTAGGGGTTAAGAATTTCTTTCGAAATGCAATGAAATGAAATGAAATGCAGGTAATTCTGTGAAGAATGGGGAGTTGAATAAAAAACCGCATGCAAATATACCTATTGGTTGCTGAGATATGGCCTTTTATGTGAGAAATGTTCGAAAATTCACTGGATAGAAGTGTCGCAAATCTTTGAGCGGCCATATCTCGTTAACGATTAAGCGCAGAAGTGTCGGAATTGTCGGGTTTTACATAACTTTTGACGCGCTTTCGAATGAGCTAGGTTTTGTCGAAATCGGAGATCGGCCGGTTTCAGGCTCCCATACTGGGCTGCCCCGCTCTTTCGTGGACCTTTTCTTATATGGGCTGATTAGCATGAAATATTACAGCGGCGCATTGATGTAGTAATAGCCAATAATTCAGTTCATCCATCTGCTGCGTACGCTACATTACCTATAACCTTAGTAAGAGCAAAAATGCACAATTGCATAGTAGGTAAATGCGCAAATTACAATCACTACAAGCTATCAAGTAGCAGCATTGTCAACGAATCAGCAGTCAGTCGACTATCTCTAGATAGTGCACAGCGCAGTCAGTAGAGGGTGGTGGTTCGCTTGGTGCTCATATTTGCCTGCATTTGTATGTGGCTGATGCATTGAGCATCAGCACATACTGTTATCTCCGCCAGAACGCGAATGGCTCATGCTCTGAAGAACTTGAAGCTGAAACATCAGTAACTACTTTTTCATACAGGGTCGCACGCCCATTATGCATACAGTACGTAACACTCAGTGCATAGCCAACAGAATGAAGCAATCTCTTCATGATGTGTCCTCTTCCCTTACATTGTCGACGGCGATACCAGAGGTATCCCAATATACCAAGCGCGACGATAATCACAGAAGCGACGCTGAAATACAAAGATAACACAGTACTCACTCATTGCGATGTAGTCTGCATAACCTGAGCTGGTCACCCTCGTCCTTCCGTGGGCCAGGCAGCCAGCTCAGGTTATGGAAGTAGGAACAAATGTCAGCAATAAAGCTAATTAGAGTGCATCTTCACAGATGACACTGGGGCGCTTCAGACGTGCTCCGTTTGCTCCGAGCGAGTTCGCTCCGAGGAGCCTCCGAATTCAAAGCGAAATTCAGCATTCACACGTAAACGTTTTTCCTCCATACAAACTCGGCGCGCTTCTTTCCAGTCGTTCACAAGAGGCAAATGCAACGCCATGCAGCAGATTTTATCACTTTGTGATTTCACGCACCGCGTCATAATTTTGCTGTGCAAATTTTTGTCTTTTCTGACAAGCTCTGAGTTTCCTCCAAGAAGCCTCAGTTGTTCACACGTCTCTGAGTTGCAAACTCGGCAGTTCACATGAAAGTTCCAAAAAACGGAGTGAGTTTGGAGCGAACTCGGTGATTTTACATGTTGAAGCATAGTCAGGGTTCCGAATTTTGAGCGAATTCGGAGTTCCCGTCTGTAGCGCCCCACTGCCTTACATGACAATGGCCAGCCAAGCGGGGCCGCTGCCGCCACTCCCGTAGCTTTTATATTTCAATTTTTTATGCTTCTTTTTCTTTCTGCCCTCGCTCATGTCTAAGAGGGCCAGTAGCAGAAAAGAAAGAAATAGCAGTCCCAACAGCCCACACTTCATTTTATTACTTTATGGGGAAGAACTCTATGCCATAGCCAATAATTTTAGGCAGGCGTCACGATCTCACTGGTCATTCTACCAAGAAAAGGAATGTAGATGCCTTACAGTCCTGTTTGCTTTAGAAAATGTTAGCTATAGTCTGGCCAACAGGAGTTGGCACTCGGACAAGGCGCGTTGCGTAAAATAGATTCATAAATACGGATTTCTGTCCACGTTTCGTGTACTCCTATTTAGCAGAAGTACATGCAAACTACGCAGGACGACTTGAGTCCAAGTGCCAACTCCTACTGGCCAGACTATAGTCAAAGCTAGCGTCATCATCATTTTGTCATGATATTGCGATTGCGAAGCGCCTGCGGTACGTATGTATGGTCACGCATATCACAAAAGCATTACGAAATATACAGCTGTGTACAGTAGCACATGCTCTTGAAGCTTGCAACTTCCCATTTCATTCGGATATGCCTGCATGCATTGAACGCATTCGATTATGGCAATGTTCTAGGTGCATTCCTGGCCGTTTTGCGCAGAGTAGTGGAGATGGCTTTGAGTAATGCGATATGGGCAGGAGAAAAGAAAATAATGTGCGTCATATAAACCCAGTTTTGTCCGCCATTATGCACTAAAACACGTGCTTTTGACCCTAAAAATATGCGCCTACGCTACGCAGCTCTCAAAAACAATGTTCCATAAATAGCCACCCCAATGAGCCCCACCCTATGCATAAGCCCCATGTGTAGGACCTCTTCATCTTTTTTGCAACCGGTAATACGGTATACTGTATTTGGTTTATTGTTCTAGGCGATGTGCGGGTTCGAGTACACGGCGAAGTTATCGCGAATGTTTACGGACATGAACCTGAGCAAGGATTTGAACGAGAAGTTCAAGGATCATCTCTCAAACTCGAAAACCTCCAGCGATGCAATCAATAGTACGTACATACAAGAGTATAAACACCAATACAGTCAACGTCAAATTATGGGCTATTTTTTATTTCTATCCTCTGCGTATGCGCACATAAAGTACGTCACGTTGTTGGTTTCAGTTGACTTCAGCATCATGGTTCTGTGCAGCGGTTCTTGGCCTTTCCAGCCTGGACCGGGTATCCAGATTCCGATGGAGGTAAAGTAGAAATAGCTGCGGGCTTGTAAGACTTTGCTCCTGTGTATGAAATGTGTGATAGATAACGCACGTGTTCTCTGTGTGGTTGTTCAGCTGGAGCGAGCCATTCAGCGCTTCGGGTTGTTCTACAACAGTCTGCACACGGGACGCAAACTCACCTGGCTTCACATGCTGTCCAGAGGAGAGATGTTCACCACCTGCTTCGATCGCAAATACACATTCACCGTAAGCATCCTCCTGCACACTAGAAATATTCGATAGCCACCCTGTGCTACTTATGTACTGTGAAAACGTGCGTACGTTTTTATTTGCTGGACAACATCGGATGAAGCGACGGGGGGGGTTAGCGCTAAACGCTGTTCTGTCCGTCTGGTGCCAGGGGTGAAGAAGGTGCTCTGAATTTGCGTCAGCTCTTGCTTGACGACATGGCAACGAAGGATGAACATATGGTCCTGTCGATGCACGAGAGCCTGGAAAGAATCCTACTTGGTGTGTGTTGTTTGTTTGTTGTAGACGTCGACGTTTCAGATGACGGTGCTGCTGCAGTTCAACGCGCAGACGGAGTACGACGTGCGGACGCTAGAGGAGAACACGGGTATCCCGCGCAACATCCTGCTGCAGGTGCTGCAGAGTCTGGTGAAGTTCAAGCTGCTGCAGGTGCGGAAGGCGGCGGCGACGGAGGGCGGTGGCGCCGCCTCCACCTCCTCCGCCTCCCCCTCCCCCGCCACCTCCACCACCGACCTGACCGCCGCAGAAGAGGCAGAACTGCCCGCCGACGCAATACTCGCACTCAACACCGCTTTCCAAAAGTACGCACGTGCACCCAACAAAACCTGAGGAAATTCGTACATCCTACTTCGGTGAAGACAGTTTGAAAAAAAATGGGGCGCTGTCTATGCGCCGCGTGCAAAAGTACGGCGCGCGCGCGTAGACAGTTGCGAAACGCGCGCCAAATTATAGTCCGCTTCTTTCGCAACGGTCTACGCGCGCGCGCGCCGCACTTTATGCACGCGGCGTATAGACAGCGCCCGGTTATTTTCAATGTGTCTTCACCGAAGTAGGATGCACAAATTTCCTCAGGTTTTCATGGGGCACCACTCCCCCATTACACACACGGTGGGTTGAGCGGCTACAGAAAGTGTGGAAACTCCTCGCATTCTCTTCTAAAAGGGGATTCCTTTTCTTTCTTTTCCTCGACCTTTTTCGTATTCTTTATCAGTTCTTGGCTGTGCCTACATCGTCGTTGTTGCGTTGTCGAATCTTGTCAGCGTAGCAGGAAAAGGGAGATAAAAGATAGTGGAAGCGGACTGAGTGTCTGAATTAGCTAGCGTTGTGTTATTGTTGCAGTCGAAAGCTCAAGATTGACCTGTCTAAGGCGCCGCTGAGAGCCGAGCAGAAGCAGGAGCAGGAGAACGTCCAGAAGAACATTGACGAAGATCGCAAAATACTGATACAGGTACAGCACGTCTGTATGCTGGCCGACTGACAACACAACACGCATGGTAGCGAGTCTGAAAGCGAAGTGTATGTACAACGAATGCAGGATTGTACGTACATGCATGGATGATTGCGTCGTTTACAGGCTGCCATCGTGCGAATAATGAAGATGCGGAAGAGGCAGAAGCACGCGTCGCTTGTTGGCGAAGTGCTCACGCAGCTCACGTCGCGATTCAAGCCCAAAGTCCCACTCATCAAGGTACGCAACATTACATAGGCGTCTGCTTTGCTGACGTGAAATGTTCTAATCGGTTTAGAGTATCGATTTGATCTACGTTTCAGAAGTGCATCGACATTCTAATAGAAAAGGAATACCTACAGCGCGTGGAAGGAGAAAGGGATATGTACGAATACTTGGCCTAATCAGTTGGACAGTGGACGGAGGCAAATGAATGAGCTGCTGTGCCTGCGTGCACTACAAAAAAATTTATTGCAATCACAGAGCGTACGTACGTACTGTTATTGTACAGCTGCGTTAGGTTAAAAAAGTGTGTATGTGTGTGGTTTTTAGTCGGTTTCTTTCATGTGAACGCATGCGTTGTTCCACGGTTTAGGGGTAAATCCGGAGTTTCGTCTCGAATTATGGTATTTTGCTTATTTTATCACAACAGCATATACTGCGTTATTTCGTGTGCTGATTGATGCTTCTGTGAATTTTCAGTAGAGAGGAGAAATGCAGTCAGTCGTGCATGGCATGGGGTGTTGTGCAGAACGTAACATGTGTGTACATACATAATACAGAGATCCTTTATATTAGTGGAAATTACAGTTGTATTGTATGTATGTGTACCAAACGTAACCTGCTGCGCCATGTGAACATTCAGTGTATGTACGTACGTTTTGTGCTCTTTTTCCCTGTGAATAAAATTTCTTTTCCTTGGTGCTGCTGGCTGCTTTTTGTGAAGCTGAAATGGAGGGTTACTGGCCCTACTCTGTTTATTTTAGTGTATTCCTTCAGTTGGCCACTGGTTTGCTTTTTTTATTCTAGCGTGAGGTGTTTTGATCTGGGCTCTGTACAGCATGAAACGGTGAAGGAATATGCCGTCTTTACAGCTCTCTATTTCATGGGGCTAGAAGATATGAGGTGGCGGTGTTTGGTGCTTCTGCTGTGCGCAATCTTCTCTAACGGTACTCTAGAAAAGGAGAGAGAGGTGGAAGAGTCCTCATCCGCCGCTTACCCATCCGTCCTGGTGTGCATTCTGGCGCGAAATAAGGCCCACACCTTGCCTTATTTCTTGGGGGAATTCGAGGAGTTGGACTATCCCAAGGATCGACTACATCTGTTCATTCGTACGGATCATAACCAAGATGATACGGCGTCAAGACTCAGGTACATGCATAGTGACAAGCGTTGTGGGTTGTGTCGTGGCACGCTTTGCTTCGCTGCTGCTTACCGTGCATAGTCGGTTGCTGGAGAAGAGACAGCTGCCCTTTTTGTGCAGCATGCATGGGTTCCATCTCCACAGGAGTGAGGAAAAATGTACTCTTCCGCGCAAAGTAAACAGCCTTGCTTCTACCCAGCAACCGCCTACAGGCTCGTTCACATTGACACGGACCGACTTGTCACGTATGCAACTGGATGGACAGCCATGACCGACTTTATGTACGTACTCCCAGCGCATTTCTCTCAAATGTTAACGGGCCTTTTGACGAGTTGATGTAGTGCGAACTACATGCATTATGCTTTTTTTGCTTTTATAGGGAGTGGACAAAGGCTGTGCGCCCTCTGTACGGTTCCATAGATTTCAAGGAGGAAGCCGACGAAGCTCAAGGTGCGTATCCTGGAGAGAAAGGACCTTTCTATTGGACTCAGGCTCGCCTGGAGCGAATCATGCAGCTGAAGGATGAAGCTTTAGAGACTGCGAGAAAGCGAGAGGTGAGAGTCGAACTTGGAGCGGCGCCTGCTACCTCTGAGCCATGTCGCATCCTCAAGACGTGTTTGTTTCATTGTACTACGTGCATACCTATAGGTGGAGTGGATGATTGTGCGGTTGCGGAGTAATTCGGGCCATTTGAGGGATGCCGCGACCTGGCGTCATTGTTGGCAACAATGTCCGTTTATATATGGTGTTGTCGGTGTGTTGTTGGTTTGTTGTCGGTTTGTTGACGAACGGGCAACAAAACGACAACACCCATATACTGTATAAACGGACAACAAATGGACAAAAAACGAGTAACAAACCGACACCAGCTGAACGAATTGTTGCCAACAATGACGCCAGGTCGCGGTATGTGTTTACCCGCATATGTCCGGCTTGTTCAATTATTGAATATTACACGTGGAGGACAAGTAGTAATGATATGCGTTCTCTGCCTGTGTTGCAGCTGGAGTACGTGCTGTTCGTGGACTGCGACCAGTTCCTGCGCCGGCGTCGTCTGCTGCAGCAGCTGATGTGGAGCGGGCGGCAGGTGGTGGCGCCGGTGCTGCACGCCCTCAGGTCCAACTACTCCAACTTCTGGGCCGCCACCACCCCGCAGGGATACTACAGGCGCGGACCCACCTACCTGCCGATTCTGCGCGGAGAAGGCGACTTCAAGGACGGCGTCTTCCCAGTGCCCATGGTGCACTCGGTGTTTCTGGTGTGGCTGGGCGGCGAGAACGCGGCAGCTGCGCGTCGTCTGACCTTCGACCCTGGGAAGCTGTCCACGGGAGGAGGAGAAGGCTACTCGGGTCCCCGGGATGATCTGCTCGTCTTCGCCGCTTCCGTACGCTCCGCTGGCTTGCAGATGTACGTGACGAATGCGGGAGGAGCCGCCGGCCTACTCTTGGAACCGCAGGAGGAGGGTGCGAAGTCCTTGGAACTGGACGCGGAGTCCATGCGTCACCTGTACTTGGAGACGCTGCCGCGCGGACTCCTACACTCGCCGCACTGTCCGCCGTCTCATCCGCCACCGAGTAAACTGGGCTTCGACGAGATTTACCTGATAAATCTGGCGCGGAGAGGGGAGAGGCGGCGGCGGATGCAGGAGAGTTTCCGGGTGTTGGGCCTGGGGGCGCGTGTGTGGCCGGCCGTGGACGGCGCCACCGAGCTCAACGCCGCGGTACTCGATCAGATGGGCGTACGCATGCTGGCGGAGTACGCGGATCCCTATCACAAGCGTCCGCTGACCATGGGTGAAGTGGGCTGCTTCCTCAGTCACTATCGCATTTGGCAGGATATGCTGCAGAAGGGATACGACAAAGTGCTGGTGTTCGAGGATGATTTGCGCTTTGTCAAGTAAGTGAGCAGCTTCACACGTAACGTGACAGCATAAGGAAGTAATGACCATATTAGAGGAGAACACATCTTTATGACTTCTCGATAGCTTGGTTGGACCTGTACGCCGTATGCTGTACGTACACGTATGTATGCAAGCTATGTACATCCGTAACTGTATGCTTTATCGGTATGGCCTCCTAGACCTCCGTGACCAAAAACATATAACTCCTGTATTGGGAGTTTATATATTTTTCACAGTACGTACGGTAGTTAGTACGAACACGTTTGTGCTGCTGTCTCTTTTCAGATACTTTCGCTACATGCTGGAAGCGATAATGGCTGACGCGCGTGAAGCCTCGTTAGACTGGGATCTCGTCTACCTAGGCAGGAAGCGACTGGAGAACGATGGGCGACCGGTAGAGGGCGCTCGCTTCCTCTACACCGTCTCCTACAGCTATTGGACGTTGGCCTACGCTGTGACTGCGGTCGGCGCTCGTAAACTTGTCGACGCGCAGCCATTGGCTAAACTGGTGCCGGTGGACGAGTATCTGCCAATCATGTTCGACCAGCATCCGAGACAAGAGTGGAAGAAGTACTTCTCCCCGCGGAATCTCAAGGCTTTTACGGCCGAACCCTTGCTAGTTTATCCGACGCACTACACTGGGGACCAGGGATACATTTCTGATACGGAGAATACGACTCTGATCCATGACAAGGAGAGGGAAGAAGGAGGAGATCAGATAGTGGAGGAGAGTATGACAGAAGAGCAGACGCGTGGAGCAATGGGGCAACTGCTGAAAGATGAGCTGTAAATGGCCAAATGACAACTTCAAGATCTGAGGAGTTATTCCATGATTATTTCTGGTATCGTTATGATAGGTGCTATGTACTACTGTGCCATGAATACTTCATACGTATGTATGCCAGGTGCGTCCTGATTTTTCTTGTATGACTGGAGAAGTTTTTGATCGAAGAAATATACAGAAATAAATAATATCACAATAATACTCAATAATTTGCCTGTTATACAATTTGTGATGCCATTGTTTGTTGCTGATGAAATTTTTAGAATTTCACGTTTTGGTGCCAAATAAAAGTTTAATGACGCTGGTTATGAATTCTTGATGGCATATCATGCCAAGAAACAAGAGGCATATCTGTCCAACTCCACAGTTCGAGTTTTCTCAACGATCAATACTTTATTTTGCGTATGTAAATTTACGTGTGAGCCTGTACGTACAGTTTGTCATCCGTACATAAGAACTGAAGATTGGGAGAAGCGTTGTGTATTGTAGAGCTTCTTGCATTGGTGACCTCGTGGATGCAGTGCAGTCGTCTGGAGTCGTGGTATGTGGATTGCAGAGAGCATGGGCTGTGCATGTGGCAAGGAGGAAGTTTTGGAGATTGACGATAGAAAGTTCAAGATTCTCAAGCTGCTGGGGGAAGGGTACGTTTACGTACTGTTGAGAAAACAGCAAAATATCAACACTGTGCATAACATACCTACGTAATACCGTGACATCAACCGCGATGATGAGCTATTTATGAACGTAAGACAACAACGATTTATGCTTTGTTGCAGTGGCTTCAGCTACGTGTATTTGGCGGAAGAGAAAAGGGGAAGTGGACGGCGCTATTTCGCAGTGAAGAAGATGGAGTGTCACTCGTCGAGGGAGGTGGAGAGGGCCAAGAAAGAGATCGCTGTGCACCAGGCTGTCCAACATCCAAATGTTTTGCCGTTGGAGGCGCACAAGATGGGCGTGGTGGAGGAACACCAAGCCGTGATCTTCCAGGGAAACGGTGATGGAACTCCCCGCACTGCCAGCGTCACACTGGCCTATCTGGTTCTGCCCTATTTCAAGGTAACAGAGTATGTACATACAGTACACGTCCGGCGCATCCATGGTGGCTGTCCATGCCTTTTCGTGTGTTGAGCCATGGAATGGACACGCCGTGCGTATGCCCAGTGCATGGCTGCGATGTGAATGGGGCATTCGTTACTCCTACAGTACTTTGCGCCGCATTCCATACTTCGCGTTAGATTGGAATAGGTACGTATAGTAGGATGCCACGTATTCTTATCCGCGAACACATAAAACGAGACTGCCTAATCAATAGTTTACAGGTATGCACCAAGTATTGCATGAGCCTAAAGTCAAGTACGTACAGTATTTCTTGTTATCGCACCCATTTGGAATGATTTGTTGACTCTGCCGCCCTAAAGCTCTTCTCTTTCCGTTTGCTCCTTTTCCATCTTCTCTCCTGTCATATTTTGTACAGTTTCCCTCAACTGTCTCAGTTCTTCTTGCAGTTCTGCAGTCGTGGCGTGTTGTCGGTTCTGTTGAAGCCATTCTAGCTTCTCTTGTACAGTCGTGAGCAGTCGCTGCTGGTCTTCCGCAGCGAGTTGCTTTCCCAGTTGTTTTTGGGGGTCCTCCGCCTGCTGCTTGAGCGCGTACAAAGCCGCCTCCAGTTGATTCTCGGCTTCTTGTCTCTCTTTGGCGGTTCTGTCTTCCTCTTGATACAGTTCCGCATCCTTGAGCATGCGTTCGATTTCTTCGACGGACAGGCGGTTGCTGTTGTCGTTGTTGATGGTGATGCTGTTGCTATCGCCGGTGCCTTTGTTCTCCGCCCTCACCTGGAGGATGCCGTCTACGCTGATGTCGAAGGTGACTTCGATTTGCGGGCTGCCGCGAGGCGCCGGACCAATGCCCGTCAGGTCGAAGCTTCCCAGAAAGTGATTATCCTTGGTCATGCTGCGCTCGCCTTCGTACACCTGCAAGCGTATATGAAATCGGCTGATGTACACCGTGGGATGGGGTAAAGCTTGACAGGAGAAAATTTCTATGCCTAGTTTTCTCGCAATCGAAATTATTGTGACCCTGCTTTACAACCAAAATCCAGAGCAATGCCCCGACCCAAGCTGTATATTGGAAGTGGAAGCGTGGCCGGAATTACCCCACAGTGCCCGGATTCTATGCGTTTAGTACTTGTGTGTACTGTTCGTCTGTATGTGTGAAGCAGTTGCTTCCTAAAGCTTGCCTTACCCGAATGCTGACGGTATCTTGATTATCCTTCACCGTGCTGAATATCTGCGTCTTCCTGTTGGGTATGGGCTTGTTGCGAGGGATCAGCGTGGTCATGACGCCTCCGACCGTCTCGATGCCGAGCGTCAGCGAGTTCACGTCGACCAGCACCGGCAGATTTTCGTCAATCGCGCCGGACAAGATGGCGCCTTGGACGGCGGCGCCGTAAGCCACGGCTTCGTCCGGGTTGACGCCCCTGGACGGCTCTTTGCCGTTGAAGAACTCCTTAAAGGGGGGATCTGGCGGGAAAGTTTGTATGGGGAGGCAAATTTCGATTTTCTAACATTTGAAAGCACCTACCTTTGTAAAATCGCATCCTCTTTTGATCTAACCCCATGTTCTGGAGTCGATTTTGCCTCTGTGAAGCGGCGCCCCAGTTAGAAAGCTCAAAATAGGCCAAAGTGTTGCGACATCCCCTTCCTAAACTGGGGCGCCGCTTCACAGACGCAAAATTGACTCCAGAATGTGTGATTAGATCGAAAGAGGATGTAATTTTACAACGGATAGGCCCCTCAAAAGTCAAAAAATATGAAATTGGCCCTTCCCGTACTAAATTCCCGCCAAATCCCCCCTGTGAGCAGCTGCTGAATCTTCGGAATGCGCGTGGAGCCGCCTACGAGCACGACTTCGTCTATCTGCTCCGGTCGAAGCTCGGCGTCTTTCAGCACGCGTTCCACGGGTTTCAGGGTAGATCGAAACAGATCCATGTTGAGCTCTTCGAATTTGGCTCGCGTGAGCGTCTCGGAGAGATCCGCGCCGTCGTAGAAGGCTTCCACCTCCACTCGCGTCTGGTGCTGGCTGCTCAGCGTGCGTTTGGCCCTCTCCACCTCCCTTCGCAGCTTCTGCATAGCGCGCGGATCTCGTCGCGGGTCTTGCGCGCTTCCGCTCTTCTTGTTGTAGAGACGGACGAAGTAGTCGACGAGGCGTTGGTCGAAATCCTCGCCGCCCAAATGCGTATCGCCGTTGGTCGCCAGTACTTCAAATACGCCGTGATCGATGGTGAGCGCCGTGACGTCGAAGGTACCGCCTCCGAGGTCGAAGACGAGGACGTTTCGCTCGCGCGCTTGCGCTTTATTGTCCAATCCGTATGCGATGGCGGCGGCCGTCGGCTCGTTGATGATGCGCAGGACGTTCAGTCCGGCTATGCGCCCGGCGTCCTTGGTCGCCTGGCGCTGGGCGTCCGTGAAATAGGCCGGCACCGTAATGACGGCGTCGCTCGCGTTGCGCCCCAGATAGGCCTCCGCCAACGCCTTCATCTCTCGTAGAACCATGGCGGACACTTCCTCCGGACTGAACAGTCGCTTCTCGCCGTCTTCGCTCGTCTGCACCTGGATGAAGGGACGCTGATTCTTGTTTATCACCTGCAATAGCACGTGTTCTACATACAGTACGTACGTACTAACGTACACGCGTAGGCGTATACGTACGAGGGATTTACAGTAAACGGTGTATGCGGGCTTACGGTAAACGGCCAGTGCTTGACGTCCTGTTGTACGACAGGGTCGTCCCACTCCCGACCGATGAGACGCTTGACGTCGAATAGGGTATTGGTCGGATTGTGAGTGAGCTGATTCTTCGCCGCGTCCCCGACCAGCCGCTCTCCACTGGGACTGAAGGCGACGTAGCTGGGCGTGATGCGATTCCCCTGCTGGTTGGCGATGATCTCCACTCGTCCGTGCTCATAGATGCCGACGCAGGAGTAGGTGGTACCCAGGTCGATGCCAATTACTACGTTAGGCTTGCTGTTGGCCTCTTCCCCTGCCACTGATATCAGACTCAGTCGCGAACAAGTCAGTAGGCTGATGATGCCGGCTATTGCCGCGAACGCCATCGGACGGCTTCCTTTTCTCGCTTTCATCATGACGAGTTGGGGTATATTATTGACGGTCGACTAGTTTGAGAGGTCAGTACTTTATACAGTGGTATGAGTACGCACGGTACAGTAGATCTTGGCTAATAATGTGGTTGATTTTCGCAGGTCGAAATGTGACTTTTACCTTGATACGGTTTGGTTTAACTTGCGTTCAAATAGGATTCAATGGCTCAATCTGCAACCGACTGCTCGGTTTTATAAGATCCGTGAGACTGGGAACAACACGTTGTGTTGGATGGTGATTGGTTGGGTTGATTACTTTGCAGTACGTACATACGTCTGCTCTGCTCTGTCAGAGATTGGTTCTCAGCCTCATAAAGATGACGTTAGTGATGGCGTGTACTTGAGGAAAGCTGACGTGTCATAATCTCTTGGCTCGCCCTTCGACCTTAGTTTATTACTGCTCTTGTTTTGTTTGGGTTTTATGTAATCTGGATGATGCAATAGTATCTATCTGCTGAGGTAAACGGTCCTAGATGATAATGAATAACTCAGCGGCGACGTTTTTCTTTTACTGTCTGCTGAATGATGGCATAACGTAATATCGTGAGTACGTAGCCGTAAACAGGAAACAATGAATATCCTGGTATGGACCGTTGTAATGTACAGTATCCATACATACATACGTACATCCGTATATGTGTACATACGTACGGTACACTGTATTTACATTTTGAAGAGGCGGTATCTTTTCTGCACCTCGCCCGAACGCTTTCATAATGCTTCCTTGAGTACTGCCGTACTTAGAAACTAGTTGGGACAATGCTTGTCTATTATGTCTCGTGGGAATTTGAGCTTCATGCGTATGCTGCTGTAGACGGTTTTGGTTCTCCACTTCGGGGGTCGCACCGTTGCGTTGCAGTCTGCTCGTTGACAGTCACGGCAAGAGTCACAGTAGCTTCTGTAGTTTGGAAGTTGTTCACTATTACATCACATGTCTTTCTGGAGATGTGCTACCGGCGACGTATGATGATTGGGTTCTCTCATGATGAGGCAGCAACCCGGTGACGATGACATTTTCATTCCCACTGTTGCAATCGTTATCGTTGTTTAGCCCATTTAGCTCGCTTATTCTACCAGCAAGCCAGTATCATCGCTTCATAGCACAGAAGTTGTGCTACCCCGATTAGCTGCCATAGCATCCGTGTAGGACGGTGGCAGGGTTGTGTCCTTCAAATCAGCTGCGGATGTGCTTTCTGCGGGAAAGATGCTAGTTCTGTAGCCATGGGGCAACTCCGCGGCCAAGTTGATGAATCCTTCTTCGTTGATGCTTGTTCCAGTTCTGCGTTGGGCGTTTGTTTCCGGCGCTTCTCCTGTAGCTGCAGACTGGGGTGGGTCTGAAGCGCAGCAGATGTAACCCCAGCAGGAAACGAGACAGGCGAGGCAGCAGAATGCGAGAGGCCCCGTAATGGCAAGAGCTACTGCCCACGGCGGACTGTCGCCACTTTTTTTCTTCCCTGGGACGTAGGCCCCCAAGCAGTTGGTCACGTAACTGTGCTGCAGAAGAAGCATTGTTGCCGTTACTAAACGCAGAAACTTGCTCATCATGTCGTTATTTGGAATCAGAGGAATCTTGTAGAATTTTCAGAGGAAGTTTGTAGGTTTTTTGGCAGGCTATTTAGGTGCTATGAGTGGGACTGTGAAAATTGTTAGTGATGGCACGTTCACAACGAACGCTGATATCGACGTCAACGAAGATATCGACGTTCAACGCAGATATCGACGTTCGACGCAGATATCGACGTTCAACGCAGATATCGACGTTCGACGCAGATATCGACGTTCAACGCAGATATCGACGTTCAACGCAGATATCGACGTTCGACGCAGATATCGACGTTCGACGCAGATATTAGCGATCGCAGAAAAAAGTAGCAAACATCGACGAAAACTTGATGGAAATACGTACGTACGTACCAAACAACATCATCATCTTTGCCGGCGTTATTATTGGAGAAAAATACAGATTTACGTAGATTTCCATAATCTACGTTGAACGTCGATATCTGCGTCGAACGTCGATATCTGCGTTGAACGTCGATATCTGCGTCGAACGTCGATATCTGCGTTGAACGTCGATATCTGCGTCGAACGTCGATATCTGCGTTGAACGTCGATATCTGCGTTGACAGCGTTCGTTGTGAACGGGCCATGACAGTTGCAATCAGTCACACTTGTCACACCAAGTCCGCATCGCAATATTTGTTCATGTCGGTCCGTATCCAATTACTTCATATGTAGAGCAAGGTATGTAGATATGGAGGTCCATCGTTGTGCGCACAGAAATCTAATACTACCGTTCCACATAGTCCATGTGTCTCTTTTTCTGAGCAAATACAGTACCTACTAGTCGGCTTTCCCTGTTTTGTTTGCTAACGCACCTGTGTATTGCATTTCTTATTATAGTGGGAAATATTGTTTCAGCGAAGAATCTTTTGTGTTTTTTGTGCCATTGTAGAAGGGGACTCTGCAAGATGAGTTGGATGGTCGGCAGCCGAGCGGAGATCATATTCCGGAGGAGAGGATCTTGCGCTTGTTTCTCGGAATCTGTCGAGCAGTCAGAGCCTTTCATGACGCTGGATGGACGCATAGGTAGGTAATTAGGTACGTACAGTGTACGTACGTATGTACATATGTATGTAGTACGTACCGTATGTACATATGTATGTAGTACGTACCGTATTTTTGGGTGTATAGGGGCTATACAAAAATCGAGAGGTCTGATGGGGGGTTATACACTGGGGGATATACAATGGGGGGGTAGGCTATGTACCTTCCAGTACATGGGGGTTATACACCAGGGGGGATATACACTGGGCAAATTTATGTTTTGCCAATGGGGGGTTATACATTGGGGGGATATACAATGGGGGATATACACCCAAAAATACGGTACATGCATATGTAGTACAGTACGTATATGTATGTTTACGCTAGTACCTACATTTACCACATGACATTGTTGTGTTAGTATGTACGTTAACGACACCAGGTCAGGTGGGAAGCGATGACAGTAAATGTGATATAGGAGTGGCATACAAGACAAAGTACGTACTGCTCTTATGTTTGACCGTTGTTCTGGTGCAGAGACGTGAAGCCGGCCAATGTTCTGTTGTCGGATGATGATGCGCCGGTGTTGATGGATTTCGGCTCTGCGGGTCCGCTCGCCTTCCTTGCGTCCACGTCCAAGGATGCGATGGCGGCGGCGGATGACGCGGCCGAACTCTGCTCAATGCCGTATCGGGCGCCGGAGCTCTTCCACTTGGAAACTGGCGCTGTCCTTGACCAAAAGCTAGATGTCTGGGTATGCTATGCTGCTACGTCTATGCTTCCATGATACCTCTACGTTGTACCTGCGCTCACGCCTGGAGCCGTTCGTTTTGCTGGACCACAGTACATTTGTAGACCTCTACGTAATGCTGGACCTACACAGCGGTACGCGCACTGCAGAAAGTACGGCGCACGCATACGTAGAGTTGCAAAGAGAGGTCCACCCATTTAGCAACTGTCTACGCACGCGCCACAGTTTGTACATGTAGGTCCAGCATTACGCAAAGGTTTACTGTGATCCAACAAAACGAAATCATCCGGGTGCATACAAATGGATGAAAACGTCCTGTAGTACTGTACTTTTATCTGTGCTTGCTTTCTTTCTTTTTGTAGTCTCTTGGCTGTGTTCTGTACGCACTCTGCTTCTTCCGTTCGCCTTTCGACGAAGTGCACGCGAGGGGTGACAGCGTGGCTCTTGCTGTGTGCGCTGGAAACGTCACACTACCGTCGTCAGCCTCAAAGTAACGTGACCGCTTTACTTCTCGCTACTGCGCAATACCACAGTGCCATATGGATGGATGGATACAAACGGTAATTCGGGCCGGAAATATGTACATTCGGACCTCCCCGTCCTATCTGCTAGTGTCGTCCGTTGCGGAAGCGTAAAACTGATGGCAGTGGTGGGACTGTCAAAATTGCAAGTTGCTCATTTTTCATGCTTCACCGCCATTGAACAAAGTTAGCCGGGGTGGCCCGAATTTGCTCCTGGCCGAAATTACCCCACAACTAACCTAGTTAGTTATACTTAAGTCAGCAGCCTTTCAGATATTCCGAAACCGTATCCGGCTTACTGGAGTCGATGCTGCGAGTGACGCCGTCTGAACGGCCGAGTATGGACGAGCTGATTCGACGCGTCTCCTTCGCCACCGGTTCTGCGTTTGATGCCACAGCACAGCAGCAGGAAATTGTATGAAATCTGTGCTCTATTACGCGCGTATGTCTTCTGTGCGCGGAGAGAAAGAAGCCAGCGTCCCGCATCGATGGTGAAGGTCACGGGGTTGCATACAAGCTGGGCATAATACTGTTCACAACTATGAGCTCTGGTCAAAGATAAGAATGTGATAAGCTAACATGGGCGATCGGCGGTCTTTCAATCAGTGGCTTGGTGGTTTTTGAATGTGAAGTAATACTTTTATAGTTTATATGCGTTGTTACATTGTGTAGATTGGTTAGAATATCGACAGCATGTTACGACTATCTTATCTTGTGTATAGCCGCGTTTTGATCGACATTCTTGTAAAATGAAACTGTGGATGCGTGAGGAGCTTCTGTCCTGATTTTTCGGTCTTGTGCCAGGAAGAAAAAATATGTAGGTAGAAGCCGCTGTCCAGAAACCTGGCCGAACAGGTAAGCAAACAATGCAGAACTCACAACGTGGTCGTATAAAGCACATCTGACCAGGTGGACAAATAGGATCTGCTGGCCAATAGCCAATAATGATGAGTCTATTCGAAAATCAGCTAATTCCAAAAGCTGTAAGGTACAGTAGTAGTCGAGGTGGTTGGGGTTGGGGAACATGTGGCTTACGATAGCTTCTACCTCACTCTGGATCTTTGTGACAGTGGCTTCGCCTTCTCTGCATATGCACAATTGTACAGTTGGCGATGTTGCGGTTAAACAGTTCATCATGTACGAGTGCTATGAACGCAATGGAGTGGAAAGGGGAGTCAGGCCCATTGGTGAGAGATATTACTGTAAAGCTTCGTGTATAACCCCCGGGGGGATAAAAATCGTTAGTCGCCGATTCGAGGGGGTTATACACGAGGGGGGTTATACACGAGACGTAGCAAAATGTGCCGAATCATCACCAACATGCTTATTTTGCTTTATTTGCGCGTTTTACGCGTTTTAAAAATTTTGGTTAGAGGGGGGGATAAAAATCGTTAGTCACCAAATAGGGGGGTTTTACACGAGGGGGGTTATATTCGAAGGGGGGTTATACACGAAGCTTTACAGTAGTCTTGTAGATATCAAATGGCACGTTCAATTAAAATTGGCAGCTCCTCTCTGCGTTGCTTTATGATGTGTATGATATTTATTTGTAGGTTGTGCGCCAACTAACAATCGACGTGGAAGGATTCTTAGCGACGGTGATACATTTGAGTCCAAGCACTTCTGGTACAAATGCACCATTTCGGACAACACGGCTTCATATGTCATCACTTGTACGATCAAACAAGAAATACATTGTGTTTCTTCTAAACTTTTGCGTCAATCAGCTGGGCACATCTTCAGATTGCAAAGGACCATCTGGCATAAAGATGAACCTTGGCGAAGAGGTCATAGGTGCTGATGGTGGAAACTGGAAATGTGTGCAGAATGGAACCAATTCTGTCATCTCAACGTATGACAAAGGTGAGACCGAGAGTTGTATGACTATGTAGGCTACATGTCATTTACTCTACGAGTTAGCTCAAACCTTGAATGTTAGAGATGTCCTGCATGTCGAACAACTTTGCACACAAACCGCAGGAGATATGGACGGAAGATGGAGGAAAATTGCTTCAGTGCGTCAAGAGAGGTGGCAAATTGGTTGTCATCGTGCGCGGTAACGGACGTACAGTATGCTTGCTTATTGCCCGTAACTCGCCCTGGATACGAATTCCGGCTTTCCGCCTACGACTTTCCGTAAATAAATAACCGTATGAAAAGTTTCGAAAAAATGCACCACTTTGAAATAGACGAAAACACAGAACTTAGTGCAATTCCCTGTTTTTATGGAAAGCCATAGGCAAGCCGGAATTCGTCCCCATGGCGCAGGCGATTTACCCTCACGTCCTCATCTATGCACGTACACGTACATACCTACTGTATGTGCATGTACTGTATTTCTCAGCCTGCATTGCAAAAGGAGGTGTAGAAATTCCACATGGCGAGTATGCGACAGTTGATGGGGAATACCTGAAGTGTGTTGGAAAAGACGATATCCCTGGAGAATGTCGTCTGGAGCCGCTCAAAAGTTTGTATGCACAGTATGTTCGCATGCTGACATTGCCGCGTATTCGCGCCCTAAAATATTGGACATTGCAAATTTCAGCCCATGTTTGCACTGATTCTTCGGGTATACAGCATAATATAGAGGACACATGGAACCTAAATGGCTTGAGATATAAGTGTTCCAATGTGGACCTCACCGTCACAATCAAAGTTATGGGTAAGCAAGCAAGCAAGCAGCCGTAATACATATACGTAAGGTTCCCAAGGGCGCGTGATTGTTACTATTCTATCGCTGTGAGAACATTAACCGAGGCACTGCTGCTCGCAGGTTGCTTGTACAAGCACAAGAAGGAATTACGGTATGTGCCGATTTGGACTATGAACAAGGTTGGCGATCAATGGGTACATTGTAAGAAAGATGGCGACAATGTGACACTGCTGGAAATTCCCAGTAAGAATCATAGCATGTGATACTCATCTTCTGCAGCATAGTATGTTACTGTACATTGATTTAGCTGGAGTTGGAACTACCATATGCGCGCTCAAAGATGGAAAGCAAGTGGAGGTGTTTGAGAGTTGGACAGAGAACGGTGTCCTATTTCGTTGTCAACACCTGGAAGGGTCTGCCGTTGTGCTGCCCGTTGGTAAAGGGTACAACACGCAGTTCCATTTTTGAGTGGGATGCGCCACATTTGCGCTGTTTTTAGGGTGTAAGAAAGGCAAAGAAAAGCTTGGTAGCAAGCAAGTCAAGCTGATAGAGCCGTGCGATGGGAGGGAAGAAAGGTGGAAATGCGTTTGGAAATGCGAGAAAGGCAAGTTAGGCAGCTACGAGTTGAAGCAGTTGACGAAACAGGAGTACGAGCAGTGGATAGTGCAAGGCCGAATTGCGGATAAAATCAGCCGAAAATTCACCGCAGTTGGAGGGCGAGGAGTCGGAATGTATGAGAAATATGCAACCACCACTACCACCACCACCACTCCTTCAACTACTACAATACCAACCCCTACCCCAACAAGTACCGCCACCACTACCACCTTTACAACACGACCGACTAATACAACCACTACTGCAACTACTACTCCAACTTCATTCATCACACAATCCGGGACTGACATGGCCGCAAAAGATTTAGTGGATGCAGTTGCTGCTTGCCCCGATAGTCTGTCCATATGCCCAAGCTTATCCGCGGTCTGCGCAGAGGAAACCGCGGAGAAGAAGAAGAAAAGCGATGCGGAAAACAGGAGGATAGCCCAGGGTATTATTGCTATCTTTTCATCTGCGGTTGTTGTCAGCAAGAATCAACTACTGGAGAATGGCTCTGCTACCCTACAGTTGTGGCGAAAGGGAACAGAGCAGAAACTGCAAGAACAAATCGTGTCGCTTCTTCGTACGATGAAGGAGAAAATGGATGGAAATATTGAAGATGGAATTGGTCGAAGCAGTGAATGTCCATGTGTTGCCCCAATTCTCCTCTGTAGCACATGTCAGCCGGTGCCTTTTCATTGTTCTTGCGACCCGTTACCTCGTAAGCACAAACCAACTGTTCTTTGGTCGCTAATTGGGTACTTACGAAGCAGACGATTGGTCGCGGTCGGTCTCCTGTTTGTTTCTAGATTGCAAGCACTGTGTAATGTTGAAACGCAGAACCATGGAATTGGTGAAGGCGCTGTGTCCATCAACTTGTGGCATTGTCTGCTCTGATCACCCTAACGATCACGGTATGTAGATAGATACAAAGTGATCACGATCACGGTGTGTAGATAGATACAAAATGATCGTGAACAATGGTACCGTACCGTGTAGCTAAATAGTAAGTATACTACTTTACGTACAAAAACTTTTTTTGTACAACTGTACATTTTCCGCATCCCCGTGTATGCTTGATCATGTGTGTATATATAATACGCTTTAAGTGTTTGTTTCTAGACGAACGCCTAAGGCGGGCTGCACTCAAGTTGGCCAAAACGTGGAAGCGGCTTAGCTGGATGAGAAGATGAAATCGACCTGACGACACGACTTCGACTTCCTGTATAGTGCATACGTACGTACTGAAAAGCACATTGTCATTTGATGGATGTACACTAAAACATACCACTGCGGATGTTTCGGTTTATTTTGACTCAATGGATATTTGCTATTTTATTGCCTACTCCACCCTCTGGCTATTGAAAGAGTCAAACTTTATTTTATTGCAAAAAAACATTCTCACGCCCGCATGACAATGCCTGCGTGAAATGGAATAAGTATTCTCTATTGACGCATACAGTAGGTAGATGGCGATTTGAGAAAAGTTGACTATCTTCTGCACACGGGTGTACGTATTGTATCAGTGGCATTGAGCTGGCAGGCAAGTCCAATGAAAGTTAATGTTGCAATCTTTCTGGCGTTTTGGTCACTGGGAGGTGGCGATGTCACTGAACTGACCAGCTTGGGCAAGCCGTGCAGATGGGGCCCTCCATTCGACTGTTTCAATGGAGAAATATGCGAGACCTTCAAATGTCGTAAAGCCAGCTGCAACAGCTCCAGTGATTGCACCAACGACGAGAAGTGTAGCGGTCACCGATGCGTTTTCTCGTGTACTTCCAGCCACTGCAAGTCCGCTAACAGGACTGGTGGCGTCACGATCTCAGAACGATCAAGGCCGAGATACTTTCATGATGACGTCAGTGAAAAGCTTCCGTTGCTGAAACATGAAAATCTTGTACAAGAAGATGATATCAACCAATTCCAGCGTATTCAACGTCAACCAGGTTGGTGTATTTCGGAAAGTACGACCTTTACAAGTTTACAGTACATGTACATAACATAGTATGTACGTACGTACGTACTACGTATGTTATGTACACAGTGATTATGGATGGGCATTTGCCTCCATTGAATATTCAGGCTTCATTCCACAATGTGAACCGCCTATGAGACCGGTGGATGTCGTCTTCCTTATCGATGAATCCGGAAGTGTCGGGCCTAATAATTTTGAAAAAGTTAAGAGCGTCGTGTATGTATGTACCTATTATACTGTACAGTATAGTACATACATACTGTACATGGGTGTCACGTTATTTGACGTTAGATATGATTGCTTGCGTCGTTTGAGTAATGTACTCACTCAAGTATTCAGATGAAAGATTTCGTCCTAGCGCTAATTGAGGAGCTTCGGTTGGACAAAGGATGGGTACAAGTGCTGCCAGTGTTTTACAGCGGAAAAGATAACTTCTTTGCCACCAACGACTGCGAGTTTACAAGCTCTTTGCAAGAAATTGAAAGAGTGATGGACGAAGTCCGCTATAACGGAGGCTTGGCCGCCACTGGAAAGTAAAGGAGAATCACGCATGCACTCTTGCAATTCCGTCAAACCAAATCTGTCTTGTGCAACATTTTATTTAGCGCCCTGCATCAAGTTCAGCATGATGTTTTCGTCGCTGAATGCGGTGTCAAGCCAGATAGCAAGAAAATCGTTGTGCTAATAACTGATGGCCCGTAAGCTACAGATATAGTACTACATGAGTGAGTCATACGAGTCATGGATGGTACATGGTATTGTATGTACATACTTGCTGTGTATGTATGTAGGTCAAGGTCATTTTAGGGCCAACGAGGGTTTGGAGCCGGTAGCTGCAGCGCAGCGATTGAAAAGTGATGACATAGATCTCCTATCAGTGGGCATCCTCTGCTCCTATGACAATGAGCCACTGTGGAAGAATATGGCCGGGCAAGACTTTGTCCTCTGGGACACGCTGGAAAAGATGAGTGGAAGCAGAGATAAGGTGTACCGCGTTCCTACCATAAATTCCCTGAATGAAGAGCTCAGAGAGAAGCTGGTTCTAGCCATCTGCATCGCTGCTTCTGATAGCTCTCCACCGGTAAAAGAAGCAAACACTTCAACTTCACACCCCCTGTATACTACAGTACGTAGGTATGTAATGTACAATTCGCACCTTCATACTGACGTGAGTTACAGGACACTTTTCCAATGTATCCCATGCCAACTGGACCCCCAACTCCAATGGCCACGCTTCCAGTAGTAAACATCAGACCTCTTCCACTTCTGCCAGGACAGAATTTCACCAGAATTCCTCCCAAATGGCCACCTGCTCCAACATGGCCTCCAGCACCAACACTGCAACCGCCAGAATGGCCCCCTGTTCCAGCCTGGCCATCTCCCCAATGGCCTCCAGCCCCCACGCTGCCATCTCCCAAATGGCCTCCAGCCCCAAATTGGCCATCTCCACAGTGGCCCCCTTTGCCAACGCAGCAAGCACCAAAATGGCCTCCAGCTCCAACTGTGCCATCTCCACAGTGGCCCCCTTTGCCAACGCAGCAAGCACCAAAATGGCCTCCAGCTCCAACTGTGCCATCTCCACAGTGGCCTCCGTTGCCAACGCAGCAAGCACCAAAATGGCCTCCAGCTCCAACTTTGCCATCTCCACAGTGGCCTCCGTTGCCAACGCAGCAAGCACCAAAATGGCCTCCAGCTCCAACTTGGCCCCCCCAACCCTCCCTGCCTCAAACCTTTAAGTGGCCTCCAGCTCCAACTTGGCCATCTCCAACGTGGCCACCAAGGCCAACCTGGCCACCTGCTCCAACGTGGCCCCCTAGGCCTCCATGGCCACCAGCTCCAACGTGGCCACCAGCTCCGACGTGGCCTCCAGCACCAACCTGGCCACCTTCACCAACTTGGCCACCTTCACCAACTTGGCCACCTCGACCGACAGTTCCAACCTTTCCTCCAAGACGTAAAAAATAGCCTTTACTGTCATCCCATATGCAAACGACATCATCGAAAAAGTGTATTTTAGCTCAAACTACCATTGCTACCACTCGTCGGCGAGCTACAACTACTACGCGAAGGACCACAACCACGAGACCAACGACAACTTCTACGACAACAACGCCTACCACTACGAAGGAAGAGCTGTGCCCACCGAAAGATGGAATGAAAGTGGACATGTCATTGGTCATTGATCACTCAAGCAGCATTGGAAGACGAAATTTTCCAAAGGTACATTACCATTACAATATGAGTCGTATGCGTACAAATACGTATACGTACTGTACGTATGTGCATGCGTACATAGTACGTTACGCACATACATACATACTGCACATAAACTACTGCAGATGACTGACTTCATCTCCAACATGATCGATGTTTTTGACGTGGATAGCGGTCAAGTGAAAGTAGGAATGGTGCCGTACAGTACAAAGCCTTTTAACGTTAAAACTTTGGACGCATTTACCAGCAAAGCACAAATCAGACGGCATCTCCAGGATGAAAAGTACAAGAAGGGCAACACCGCCACCGGAACGTAAGCCAAATGCCAACGACCAGACGACACACGTGCTGTGTATGCAGAAATAGCAACCAAATGAGCACATATCTACGTAGGTACGTACTGTATTTGCAGAGCTTTACAAGTGGTGAAGAAAAAGTTGCTGAATGGTCCTGGTTCTAGATCGGATGCACAGAAGGTCGTCGTTGTTATCACTGATGGCGTGTAAGTGTAGCAGCTACCTACTTTCAGAGTTAACAGTCACCAACCTGAACCAGAGAATACGGTGCGCATACGTAGAATAATATTTGCAGCACGAACAAAGGTGTGGACCCTAAAATTCCTGCACAGGAACTGGCAGCTCAAGGTGTGACTGTTGTGGCAGTAGGGATCAAAGGCGCCAGTAGGGAAGAATTAGAAGGCATGGCGTCAGCTCCAGAGAATGTCTTCAATGTGAAAGACTTTGCGGATCTGTCCACCCAGATCAGCAACGTCATTGCCAATGCAGTGTGCAGTTCGGTAAAGCGGAAGAAGGGATAAAATACTGTAGATATTGCTGGATTTCCTTGAACAGACCTTTTCTGATCATATACCGTAATTATTTTGGCTTCATAGTGTCCACTTCATCTGACTGAGAATATTCGGTTGTGTAACATGTACGTACATAGTACTTAGGTAGGAATCGTACACACCTGTTGCTGATGCTGGATATACGTACGAATGCTGCAATATGTTTGAGTCAGCGAAAGTTCTTTTGTGATTGCCCGCTCTTGTCCTCATTGTCTCACTTTTTCCGTCTCACTTCCTTTTACGACCTCTGCAGTGCGCATAAATTGGATACGGGTTGGAACTTCCAATTGACATTTTGGGTACGAGTGTCGACGAAAAGTAGCGAATGGCCTCGCTCTAGCCGCCTACACACAGTACGGATCGGTGAAAGGTGAAAACTTCAGTAAACAATAGCTTCAACTACTACGCTTATTGACAACATGTCAACGTCGACTGTCTTGTTGCTTATCTGTACGGTGTTTCAATGGTGCTACTTTATCTTTCTTGCAGAGGGTCTCACCGGTATGGAAACGTGCAAAGCTACGTCTATAGTACCGATTTGTGAGTGTATTATTGTACTAATACGTGGTGCCTGTATGTAGGGTATCTCCAAGAAATCCAAATGCATTGTATTTCTTGTGTGTTATAGTTTTATAGCCTGTAGGTGCGCATTACTTACTCAGCACGTACGTACTTCTAGTTGTTGTAGGGACATGTTCAAGTGCTCAAAATTGTCCAGTTGGTCAAAGGTGCAGAAAAGGCGAGTGCGTGTCAAGCTTTTTGTGTTGGCAAAATAACGAAGACTGTCAGAATGGCAAAAAGAAGGGACCAAGGCGAAAACGACGCCAAACTGCGTCGTTGAACGAACGTTGCCCACCAACTGATGTGGTCTTCATTGTGGATGAGTCATCCAGTATGGGACCAAAGAACTTTGCCAAGGTATGTATGGATAATGTAGCCTATGTATGTGTATGGATAGGTATGTATTTGAACCGCACCTGTCTCTTGATTTCAGTTGAAAGAATTCGTAGGCAACACCATCATGGAATTCGATCCAGATGGAGCCAGAGTGCAGTTTCAAACTACATTCTATAGCAGCGCGGACAAAGTCACGATCAGCAACAAGTGCCAATTTTCTCACTCAACTCCTGAGCTACTGCAAGCTCTAGACGAAAAACCGTACATGGCTGGTCTTACGGCTACCGGAAAGTAAGATTACAGTTTTAATGGCATGATAAATTTATATCTCGTTATGCCGTATCATCACATTTTCTTTTGGCACTGCAGGGCATTGAATATGGCGCGCGAGCATGTACTGCAGCCAAGCTGTGGAATGAGGCCAACCAGCAGAAAAGTTGTAGTCTTACTAACAGATGGAGAGTAAGATAAATATTTTCAGTGAAAGTGCAATGTACGTACGTACGTATCTGCTATGTGTGATATGACGATGTGGATGTGTACTATCAAGAATTAGATAGACTATGACAGTCTCTGAATTCTTGATGATATGGCGTAAGTCATATGCATAGATTTTTATCACTTACTGACAGGGCCACAGATGGAATGGAGCCTACAAGGCCAGCGAAGAGGCTAAGGGAAGAGGGAGTCGAGATAATTGCAGTGGGCATATTATGCTCTCATGCCTATCTGCCGCTTTGGCAGCGATTGGGAGAATCACTGGAGACCATTACTGGAAAACCAGCGAATGTTTACAGAGCATGGAGTTTCAAAGATCTCACCTATGAGCTCAGTGATCAGCTTATCAGGCATATTTGCTCCCCCGATCAGACACCATCTTTCCTTCTTCGTGAGTCACCTGCATTGGGTCAAAAAAATACTCAGTCAGGTTTGTGGAAGAGTATGTACAGTACAGTGCAACATATGATTTTGAGTTTCGGGTTTTTCATATGCTCGACTCAAATCACATGCAATACCATATCTTCACCTATCCGTGCATTGCATCCGATATGGCAAAGTTTTATGGCGATATGATACCTATTATCTGAAGATATTCCAAAACGTGTACCAATAGCTGGGCGCTTTAGCCTTTCTTCTACCTACATATGCTATGGGGGTTATAATGGAATGGGGGTTATAATGGAATGCGTATGGGGGTTATAATGGAATGCATACAGGTGAAGAAATGACAACGCTCATGATTGGTGTCGAGGATGAACTGGCCAGAAACTATGTATGCAATGCAGTGTGTAATGTGCATAGATACAGAATTGCACAATATAGTTGTTTACTGAATGAGAATTGCTCCTAGGGCGAACAAGACCATGGGACAGCAAGGATGGAGATTTCTCAAGCAATAGCAACATATTTATTTCAACAAGAGATGATCATTGGCAAAATAGTCCTAAAGTTCCATTCAAACTTGGCGATGGTACTAATCCCACGACTGGACTGAATAGTCACAATCAAGCAACTCCCATGGGGAGAGGATCAAAATGGAATCCCAAAACCAATGCCAATCAGTCTTGGAAACCTAGTAGCCAAGGTAGCTTTACTGAAACACTATCATCATGGGATACTAATGGGTCACCATTCATTCCCTCTGGTAACCCAGGCAATCAAGGCCATCCAACTGGGCAGGAAGACCCATGGGAACCTAATGAGCCATCACTGAACCCCTCTGGTAACCCTGGCAGTCAAAGAAATCCGGGTAGGTATGATCCACCTTTGGATTTCAATGGACCAATATTCAACCCTTTCGGGAACCTTGAAAATCAAAGCAACCCAACTGGGTTAGGTGGCCGACTATGGAATTCCAAAGGGCTACCATTCAATCCCTCTGCAAACCCTGACAATCAAGGCAGTCCAACTGAGCATGGACCACCAGGGAATAATAATGAACCAGCATTCAAAGCCTCTGGTAACCCTAGCAGAGAAACCAGTCCAACAGGAAGGGAACCAATATGGAACTCTAATAGGCAACCACCATTTAATCCAGCTAGTAATCCAGAACCACCAATCAATCCAGCAGCCGGACAGCCTGGAAGCTCCAACAATCCAGTATCACAATTCAATCCAGCAGATGGACAGCCTGGAAATCCCAGCAATCCCGGATCACCATTTAATCCAGCAGCTGGACAGCCTGAAAGCTCAAACAATCCAGGATCACCAATCAATCCAACTGTTGGGCAGCCTGGAAGTCTGAACAATCCAGAATCACCATTCAATCCAGCAGCTGGACAGCCTGGAAGTCCCAACAATCCAGAATCACCATTCAACTTAACAGCTGGACCTGGAAGTCGCAACAATCCAGGATCACCATTCAATCCAGCAGCTGGGCAGCCTAGAAATCCCAGCAATCCCGGATCACCATTTAATCCAGCAGCTGGACAGCCTGGAAGCTCGAACAATCCAGGATCACCAATCAATCCAACAGCTGGACAGCCAGGAAGTCCAAACAATCCAGAATCACCATTCAATCCAGCAGCTGGACAGCCTGGAAGTCCCAACAATCCAAAATCACCATTCAATCTAGCAGCTGGACCTGGAAGTCCCAACAATCCAGGATCACCATTCAATCCAGCAGCTGGGCAGCCTGGAAGTCCCAACAACTCAGGATCACCATTCAATCCAGCAGCTTGGCAGCCTGGAAGTCCCAATAATCCAGGATCACCTCCCAACAATCCAAGATCGCCATTCAATCCAACAGCTGGGCAGCCGGGAAGTTCCATGAATCTAGAAACACCATTCAATCCCAAAGATAGAGTCCCATTTGATCAACTTCCAATTACAACAAGTGAGTCACAATAATTTCAACCTCAGTAAAGATATTCTTGTGGTTACTTGACTGCTGGTAAGGTAATGTTGTATACTATACCTTAGAATAGAAACAAAAAGGTGAACATGTTTTCCAGCAATACAGCCATGGTACACTGTCACCAGAGTGTATTCATATGAGCCAAAGACAGCTGTTACTGGTATTCCTATTCCACCTAGTGGTGCTAGCAGACTCTCAACACCACGATGGAACAAAGGTATGCAATGGCACTTGTTGCAAGCAAAAGTTGAGCATGATGCATGATCATGATGTGTGTTTTGTTTAGACCATAGCACATGGAATCTAGACAACCGCACCCCTCCAATTCTTCCAGATGGTGGAGGAGCTCCTGCTGGTGGATCAAATATAACTCCATGGCCAACACCTGCCCCACATCGAAGTATGTTCATCAGTATATAAGAATGAATTGTCAAAGTAGAGCCATTTATGGGGAAGTATGATTTTTCACACTGTGGCCAATTGTGTAGTTGCCCCACACAGCTCATTTTTAGATCTAAACCCATGGGAGTTGGACAATCGTACTCCACCATACTTTCCTGAAGGAAGAGGACCTGGAAGTCCCAACAATCAAGGACCACCATTCAATCCAGCAGCTAGACAGCCTGGAAGCTCCAACAATCCAGGATCACCATTCAATCCAGCAGCTGGACAGCCTGGAAATCCCAGCAATCCAGGATCACCATTCAATCCAGCAACTAGACAGCCTGGAAATACCAATAATCCAGAATCACCATTCAATCCAGCAGCTGGGCAGCCTGGAAGTCCAAACAATCCAGGATCACCATTCAATCTAACAGCTTGGCAGCCTGGAAGTCCCAACAATCCAGGATCACCATTCAATCCAGCAACTGGGCAGCCTGGAAGTCCCAACAATCCAGGATCACCATTCAATCCAGCAACTGGGTGGCCTGGAAGTCCCAACAATCCAGGATCACTATTCAATCTAGTAGCTGGGCAGCCTGGAAGTTCTAACAATCCAGGATCACCACTCAATCCAGCAGCTGGGCAGCCTGGTAGTCCCAACAATCCAGGATCACCATTCAATCCAGCAACTGGGTGGCCTGGAAGTCCCAACAATCCAGGATCATTATTCAATCCAGTAGCTGGGCAGCCTGGAAGTTCCAACAATCCAGGATCACCACTCAATCCAGCAGCTGGGCAGCCTGGAAATCCCAAGAACCCAGGGTCACCATTTCATCCAGCAGCTGGGCAGCCTGGAAGTCCCAACAACCCAGGATCACCATTCAATCCAGCAGCTGGGCAGCCTGGAAGTCCCAACAACCCAGGATCACCATTCAATCCAGCAGCTGGGCAGCCTGGAAGTCCCAACAACCCAGGATCACCATTCAATCCAGCAGCTGGGCAGCCTGGAAGTCCCAACCATCCAGGATCACCATTCAATCCAGTACCTGGGCAGCCTGGAAATCCCAACAATCCAGGATCACCATTCAATCCAGCAGCTAGACCTACTGGAAGTCCCAACAATCCAGGACCACCATTCAATCCAGCAGCTGGGCAGCCTGGAAGTCCCAATAGTGCAGAATCACCATTTAATCCAGCAGTTAGAGAGCCTGGAAGACCCAACAATCCAGGATCACCATTCAATCCAGCAGTTACAAGTCCACTGGATCATCCAATTGGGACAAGTGAGTCGCAACTTTCAACCTCATGGAAAGCGTTTTTCTAGTTACTGACTGCTGGGTAGGTTTACTGTTGTTTGTAAACTACCTTACTAGAAAATAACAAAAAGAATGTAGCACATGTTTTCCAGCAATACAACCCTGGTACACTGTCACGAGAGTGTATTCATTTGAGCCAAGGACAGCTGTGACTGGTATTCCACCTTGGGGTGCTGACAGCTTCTCCACACCACCATGGGAAAAAAGTATGCAGTGATGCTCCCACACCCTTGTGTTTGCAAGCAGAATTGCATGGCCTTTCCATTCCGATTTAGTTTATGCACTAGATACAGCATATGGAAACGGAAAGCACAAGGACATGTGTTTTGTTTTTATAGCTATGACATGAGTACTAATTTGTACTACAAATACTAGATACCATGAAATGGAAAGGACATGCTATGTTTTGTCTAGACCCCAGGCCATGGAATCTAGACAACCATACCCCTCCATTCCTTCCTGGAGGTGGAGGAGTTCCAGTTGGTGGATCAAATAGAACTCCATGGCCAACACCTGCCCCACATCGAAGTATGTACATAAGTATGGTATAAAGTAAGAATTGACAAAGGGTAAGTACAGCCAAGCATAGAACAGTCGCAGTATGGCTGTACACATTGTAGCCTCCTGCCAATTAGTGTAGTTGCACCAAGCAGCTAATTTTAGATCCAAACCCATGGGAGTTGGACAATCGCACTCCACCGTTCTTTTCTGGAGGAAGAGGACCTGGACGTCCCAACAATCAAGGACCACCATTCAATCCAGCAGTGAGACAGCCTGAAAGCTCCAACAATCCAGGATCCCCATTCAATCCAGCAGCTGGACAGCCTGGAAGCCCCAACAATCCAGGATCACCATTCAATCCAGCAGCTGGGCAGCCTGGAAGTCCAAACAATCCAGGATCACCATTCAATCCAGCAGCTGGGCAGCCTGGAAGCCCCAACAATACAGGATCACCATTTAATCCAGCAGCTGGGCAGCCTGGAAATCCTAACAATCCAGGATCACCATTCAATCCAGCAGCTGGGCAGCCTGGAAGTCCCAACAATCCAGGATTACCATTCAATCCAGCAGCTGGGCAGCCTGGAAGTCCCAACAATCCAGGATCACCATTCAATCCAACAGCTGGGCAACCTGGAAGTCCCAACAATCCAGGATTATCATTCAATCCAGCAGCTGGGCAGCCTGGAAGTCCCAACAATCCAGGATCACCATTCAATCCAGCAACTGGGCAGCCTGGAAGTCCCAACAATCCAGGATCACCATTCAATCCAGCAGCTGGGCAGCCTGGAAGTCCCAACAACCCAGGATCTCCATTCAATCCAACAGCTGGGCAACCTGGAAGTCCCAACAATCCAGGATCACCATTCAATCCAGCAGCTGGGCAGCCTGGAAGTCCCAACAATCCAGGATCACCATTCAATCCAGCAACTGGGCAGCCTGGAAGTCCCAACAACCCAGGATCACCATTCAATCCAGCAGCTGGGCAGCCTGGAAGTCCCAACAATCCAGGATCACCATTCAATCCAGCAGCTGGGCAACCTGGTAGTCCCAACAATCCAGGATTACCATTCAATCCAGCAGCTGGGCAGCCTGGTAGTCCCAACAATCCAGGATCACCATTCAATCCAGCAGCTGGGCAGCCTGCAAGTCCCAATACTCCAGGATCACCATTCAATCCAGCAGCTGGGCAGCCTGGTAGACCCAACAATCCAGGATCACCATTCAATCCAGTAGCTGGGCAGCCTGGAAGTCCCAATAATCCAAGATCACCTCCCAACAATCCAGGGCCACCATTCAATCCAGCAGCTGGGCAGCCTGGAAGTCCCAATAGTCCAGGATCACCATTTAATCCAGCAGTTAGAGAGCCTGGAAGTCCCAACAATCCAGAATCACCATTCAATCCAGCAGTTACAGGTCCACTGGATCATCCGATTGGGACAAGTGAGTCTCAACTTTCAACCTCAGGGAAAGCGCATTTTTAGTTTCTGACTGCTGGTTAGGTTTACTGTTTGTACACTTTCTTACTGGAAAATAACAAAAAGTTGCACATGTTTTCCAGCAATACAACCCTGGTACACTGTCACGAGAGTGTATTCATTTGAGCCAAGGACAGCTGTGACTGGTATTCTACCTTGGGGTGCTGACAGCTTCTCCACACCACCATGGGAAAATAGTATGCAGTGACACTCCCACCCTCGTGTTTGCAAGCAGAATTGCAAGGCCTTTCTTTTCTGATTTGTTCTCATACTAAACATACTGTACATGTGTGGAAACGGAAAGCACGTGACCTTCTGTTTTGTTTTCATAGCTATGATATGAGTAATTTGTACTATATATGTATAGATGCCATGAAAATGAAAAGCACATGTTTATTTTAGACCCCAAACCATGGAATTTAGACAACCGCACTCCTCCATTCCTTCCTGAAGGTGGAGGAGTTCCAGTTGGTGGATCAAATAGAACTCCATGGCCAACACCTGCCCCACATCGAAGTACGTACGTACTTAAGTATATAAGCAAGAATTGTCAGAGTACAGCCAAGCATAGACCAGTATGGCTCTTCGCATAGTGGCCTTTTGCCAATTGTGTAGTTGCACCAAACAGCCCATTTTTAGATCCAAACCCATGGGAGTTGGACAATCGCATTCCACCATTTTTTCCTGCTGGTGGAGGAACTCCAGCTAGTGGACCTGTAACAGCTCCATGGACCCCACCTGATTCAAATCAAAGTACAGTGTTTTACGAGCTTGTTGCTCTGTCATAACTGGTCGTCCACGTGATGTATTCTCCATTGTGGACGCATACTAGTATCCATGGAAGTTGGAAAATCAAACCGCTCCTGTCCTGCCCGGAGGTGTACATAGGTCTAGATGCCCCAGTTGGAGGACCAGCAACAGTGCAATGCCATGACCGACCTCTGATCCGCATAGCAGTGCGAACATGAACTTACTCTAATTCTATATTTCGCTTTCGGATGAGTGCGTAGAAGATGGACATTCTAGCATGCATACCGTATACTGCACAATGCAACGCCGAGATTCTTTAGACCCTCAGCCATGGGATGAAGGCAATCGGACGCCACCTTTTCTTCCAGTAGGTGGCGCAGCACCATCGTTCACAACTACGCCATCACTGTTCTATACTCGACTACGAGTGTTTTCGTCACTTCTTCCCACCGCACCGACCAATAATCCTAGTCGAGCAAACCAACCCAATCCAGACTGGCCAGGTGCAGGAGTGGCTGCCACTACTCCTCCATTGCACCCAAGTACAAAACAAATTAGACACACAGCTACAGTGCAGTGCCACAAAGTGCACATAGCACGAACGTTCACACACTTGTAGGTACATGACCATTGACCAATCTAAATGCAAATAGCGTACTTACATATCTCAATCGCAAGTATTATGGATAAATGAAAGTAATGAATACAATGCAGATCGTCAGCCGTGGGATCTTGACAATCGCACACCGCCGTTTCTGCCTGGCGGTGGTGCTGCTCCAGGCGGTATGCCGCTGACAACAACCCCAGTAGCAGCGCGATGGCCTCCTCCAGTTCCGGGACGCATAACTATAAAAGCCACACAGTTATGGGCAAGTGAGCCAGGCGGGCCTAGTAGAGCAAGTTTTAGTAGGAGAGAGAGGACGCCATAAGAACTTGTTTGTGCTGTGCATGCGCGAGAGAGTGAACACGCTAGACGAGTCAGCTGAGTGATTATATAATTGCCCTTTCCTTTGGTCACTCTTGTTCTCTTTTCCTTTCAGTACTGCATTTCAACTTCACTCAAAATGCATGGCAAATAGTACAAGAATTACTTCAGCCGATAAAAAAACTTTACAAGTCTAAGAAATATTATTTTTGCTGCCTATGATATAATGTACTTAGGTTACTGTAGCTTCATGAGTTAGTCCTTTTCCTTGGCTTTTTCCTACTGGAAGATTATTCTCAATGCAGGCAACAATACGTCTTGAACGCTTAGCAGCTCTTGTCTTTGTTTTTGGGCAATTCACTGCCGTTCTTTCACCAGCCAGTAAAATAAGTAGGCTTCCTGCGCACCTCAGATGTAGAGTTGAAATTGTGGAGGAAGCTTGTCAGGGGTATTTGTTAGCTTACAAAATATGGGAGGAGCCACGCTAATTATTACATACATACAAGCATGAAGAAACGATGGACAATCGATGATACATAGATAATCCCTTCCGTTGTGTCTTGTGCAATGTTTGACCTGTGCAATTTTTCCCTGAGGCCCTTGGTACATGTCAAGTGTGGTGGACACTAGTCAGCCAGCGTGCCAAGTTTCCCTATGGACAGGGACTGGTTTTTAGTAGGGCAGCCTGACCCTGCCCATAACTGTGTGGCTTTTATAGTTATGCTTCCGGGACAAAGTACGACAGTACGTATATTTGCGGGGATACGTACAGTACGTACTGTACAGCATTGCAGGACAGAGAGCCACGCTTGAAATACACGTTACATACGTATACGTGTCGGTTTTTGTGTGGCTGCAGATCCCGATCCATGGAACGGTGACAACCGCAGGCCTCCAGTAATACCTGGAGATGGTCTGGCTCCAAGAGGACTGGAACCAGCAGGCACCACAACTCCGCCACTCTTCTACACTAGACTAAGAGTCCTGTCTTCGCTGCTTCCTACGCCTTCCACAAGCCCACCATCACAATGGACGCCTCCCCTTCCTGGGCAAAGTATTGTACTACTGCACATACTACATACATACCTACCAGAACAAGCTCCAGGACAAACGTATTGTACATATGAGATGCCTAGCCTAATAAACTTCATTAGTAAGTGCACAAATTTTGTAGATCGAAATCCCTTGAATCAAGCTGATCGTACTCCTCCTTTCTGGCCCCAAGGTGGCGCCGCTCCGACTGGTCAACCAGCCGCTACTTCTCCAACCACAACATTGCCTCTGTTTTACACAAGACTCCGGGTGTTATCTTCACTATTGCCAACGTCATTTACAACGCCTGGACCGCCCTGGTCTCCTCCACCTCCAGGACAAAGTAAGCAAATGTAAATGTAAAGTGCAGCAATGCCTATGCGATGTGGCGAAAAGTTACATACTAGTAAGTTATGCATTATACAGGGTGTATCAGAATTTACTCTCCGGATATTTGTGCTTATAACTCCACAACGGAGCGTCATTTTTCACTGTGGTCTTATGCAGCATGTAGCCAAGGCTTCAACGTTTGCGCAGGCAAAATTTCAACTTTCTAGGCCAACAGAAAGCGGCTCAAAACGGCTCAAAAAGGCTGACCTCAGAAATCGAGGATTTGCCTACTATTCTACCACAATGGAGAGCATATTCTACCATTTCAAAGCTAATACATTTTCAAAACATGTTCAATATCCTATGCAGGATGCGGCAGAACCAAATTCTGCTGCGGTAGTATGAAGAAAATTGAAACTCAGTTGTGGAGTGCAAACTTTGTCCTTAATCCAGGTGTTGCCCCCCATAGTGAAGAAAAACGTAAGTTTCTGTGTCCGAAAGTTTGAGCCTTCATAACTTCCTTGGTAGAGGGACTACGGGGCTGAAATTTTGCCTGCACAAACGTTGAAGCCTTGGCTAGATGTTGCAAAAGACCGCAGTGAAAAATGACGCTCCGTTGTGGAGTTATAAGCACAAACATCCGGAGAGTAAATTCTGATACACCCTGTACTGCGAATGCACGTAAGAAACCTTATTTGACATTTCGTCGACAAACTTGCCCGTATGGCAAGAGAGGCTATGCATGCGCGATGTTGATTTACACAGACCCTGATCCACTGAATCAAGACAACCGCACACCTCCGTTCTTGCCCCAAGGAGGGGCCGCTCCAACCGGCCAACCTGCATCCACCACAACAACGCTGCCGCGATTCTACACCAGACTCAGAGTGCTATCTTCACTTTTGCCAACTCCTTCCACTACAGCAGGACCTCAGTGGTCTCCCCCACTTCCGGGACAAAGTAACATGACATAGCTAAGCAGGCCCGGCATTGCTTTTTATATTGCTCACGGGGAACAGTGAACTTTTGAGCGGTACACTTCTCCTAAATTTGTTTTTCAGACCCTGATCCACTGAATCAAGACAACCGCACACCTCCATTCTTGCCCCAAGGAGGCGCAGCTCCAACCGGCCAACCTGCGTCCACCACAACAACACTGCCTCGATTCTACACCAGACTAAGAGTGTTATCTTCCCTTTTGCCAACTCCTTCCACTACCGCAGGACCTCAGTGGTCTCCCCCACTTCCGGGACAAAGTAACATGACATATGTAGCTATGGACCATAATATGCGGTAACGCGATTGGGTTGGTCGATAGCGACCCCGCGGTATTTAGAGAACGTTTGGATAGGTGACTGCGGGGTCGTCGACCTTGTTCAACCATCTGGGAGCGAAAAATGAGCGAGTGAAAAGAACAACTGACAAACAAATGACGTCGACGACCCCGCAGACACCGATCCAAACTTTCACTGAATACCGCGGGGTATACCTTTCACTAAATACCAACCCAATCGCGTTACCGCATATTGTAAACAGAGGCCCGGCATTGCTTTTTGATGTGCGTACGGAGAACAGTGAACTTTTGAGCGGTTCACTTCTCCTAAATTTGTTCTTCAGACCCAGACCCCCTCAATCAGGCAAACCGTACTCCTCCGTTCTTGCCGCAAGGTGGCGCTGCTCCCACTGGTAAACCGGCATCCACGACAACAACGCTACCTCGATTCTACACCAGACTCAGAGTGTTGTCCTCACTGCTTCCCACGCAACCGCCAGAACCAACTCTGCCACCCACATATACGCGCTTCCGAGTGATATCATCGCTGCTTCCTACCGAACCTCTGAAGACAACAACAACGACACCATCCACCTTTACACGATTGCGTGTCATATCGTCTTTCATACCGACTGAGCCACCTATCATCACTAGACCGCCACCTACGACAACTACAACAACGCAACCGACCACCACACTATCCACTCCAACGACTACTACTCCAACAACTCCAACTCCAACAACGACGACTACCACTCCAACGACTACTACTACAACTCCTACTACAACTACAACCACAACTACAACAACTCCAACTACACCTAGAACTACTACTCCAACAACTACAAGAAGACGCACTCGTCCAACAACAACTACTACCACAACAATGCCGACAACCACAACTACTACCAGCACCACCACAACGACAACTACAACCACAACTACTACCACTCCCTACAAATGCCCATACAGTGAAGGCATTCTGGATCTTGCGATTGTGATTGACCATTCCAACAGCATAGGAAGGATGAACTTCAAAAGAGTACGTTTTGCAGTGGAGCTGTTCTGCTGAGTTCGCTAAATCAGCCCTATTACTTCAATTTTCATCACACATACAAATAAATGCAGTTGATTCCTTCAGATGCAAAACTTTCTCATCAACATTATCAACGCTTTCGATGTGGACAACGGTCAGGTGCAGGTTGCCATGGTTCCCTACAGCAGTGCCACGCTTCCTATAGATCACTTTACTCAATTCAAGACGAACCAAGATGTGGCGGACGCAATTCTGGAGAGGCCGTACAAAGGCGGACACACCGCTACTGGCAGGTCGGTCGGGTACACTATACGTACAGTTGGAAAAACGGAATACGTAATAATTGTACAGGGTGTCTCATAATAAACCGTCCACCTTCCAGTGCATGTAACTCTGGAACCACACCTTAAATTTTCATGCGGTTTTTTTGCATTTTGTAGCAAAGGCTTCAACTCAGATGTGCACAAAATTTGAGCTTCATAGGCCAAGTGGAAGCTGCTCAAACACGTTCTTTCCCCGGCGGTCAAAAACGAGGGTTTTTCGAACTGATAATGCCGATTAGGGGGTCTTCTGTGCATGGCCCAAAAAATTAGCCTCGTAATGAAAAAAGATGTTCCAAAATGCTAGAAAATGCGTATCTCATGCATTAGCCCCAGCGCCAGGGTAGCAAACGCATTGAACTGGGTATCTTGAAAGAATAAGACCGAGATTTTTCTCCATACTGAAGAAAAACGTCGATTTTGAGCTTCGAGAGTCAAACCCTCGCAATTTCCGAAGTATGTGGCCGAAATAGTTGAAATTTTGTACACAGCTGCGTTGAAGCCTTGGCTACAAAATAAAAGAAACCGCATGAAAATCTAAGATGCGGTTCCAGAGTTACATGTACGGAAAGGTGGACGGTTTATTTTGAGACACTCTGCATGTACAGTACGGTACAGTGTACAGTACGTACGTATGCTCTGTTCTAGCGTACATACGTATTGTCGTTGACATGATACATTATTTTTGAGGGCGTTGAACGACGTGCGATTGAGAGTGTTTCAACCAGAAAGAGGCATCAGACCAGAAGCAAAGAAAGTCACACTTGTCGTCACTGACGGCTTGTAAGCTTTTCTGCAGTATATGCATGTGCCCTGCGTGTCTGTCTGTGTGTGTACCTACCTACAGCCGATGCTAATTTGTACTTGATTTTTCTCGTTGTTTTTTAGTCGACTCGTGACCAGTTGTAAGTACATGTACGACTGCATTTTGTAGCACGACAGTTGGCGAGAAACCGTTGGAACCCGCCAAGCAGCTGCGCGACGAAGGCGTGGATGTGTACGCGGTGGGCATTCGAGGTGGAGCGCGAACTGAAGAACTCTTGGATATGACCGGAGGGGATGAGAACAAAGTCTTCCGTATCAAGCAATTCAAAGATCTCACCACTCAAATAGCAGAGCAAATCAGCAGATCCGTCTGTGAATAACTGGTGGCTGGTTGCATTCATTACTCCGTTTACTATCATAAACCCAAATAATAATGCTATCATCAGCTCATCTGTCACTTACATGATAAAACCATACTGTAGGCATTGTACTGACAATAATTTTTCAGCAACAAACCGAAATCACGTCAGAAAAGGTCAGTCAGAAGTACAGTACATACCCATGACTTCCTTTTGCTTGTGTGTACCAAAGACAGCTGGTCTAATTTGAACCGTTTGTTTGTTCATTCGAAAGCGCATATACAGAGTACGTAAGAGTAAGAGCAGATTGCCATATATGAATGCGATGATTCCCACACAATCTGCGCTCATCCTCCGCTTTTTGCCCCCGGATTTACAGAGAGAAAACAGGCATTGTTCATCATCAGCTGGCTTCCAGAGTACACACAGCTGGACGTGGGAGATTTCGCTTCAGCTGTTTCGTGCTCATTGCGAACGACTGAACAAACGAAAATCTCCCTATATTTTCCTACCGCTAAAAGGAGAGGTCAGAGATTGGCTCAAGTGGCTTAGTCGGCAGTTCAAAGGCGCATTGCGCTTCAAGCTGGCATACACCGTCATCTTACAGTAATCTTTGACAACACTTTGTTGTCACCTCAATCGCCATGAATTCATACATTCTACTCAGCTTACTCCTTGTGGTCTGCGCGGGTAAGTTCAAATTCTCCACATTTTGATAAAATCAGGTGCATTGCATGTCAATTTATTAATGTATTTTGCATATCCATTCGCCCCTTACATTGATTGCAAACTTTCTCACAGTCGTATGATTGGGCCAATTCAAACTGGCCAGTTATGCCTCATTGGGGTTATTGCAGTAGGCAGGTGACCCACAACGCTAGTGACAGTGAGGTATAGGTACAACAACAGTGCACATACATGTACATAGGTCAAATGAGACATTTTCAAACTCAAACTTCTCATCTCAAGCTTTATTTTCTTGCAGTAATTATTGAATCCACATATGGTGGGAGCAGCAGTCACAGCTACAGCTACAGCTACAGCAGTGGCGGCAGCAATGGCGGCTCTTCTAGTTCCCGGCGATCGTCATCAAGCAAAACTGGTGGGTCAGAAGCCGAAATGCTAGCAGCAGCCCGTGGCGGCAGCAGCTCCAGCAGTGGTGGATCAAGACGCTCCTCCTCTCGATCTGGAGGCTCCTCCGGTGGAATGAAATCCTACTCCTACTCGTATCGTAGCGGAGGCGGATCCAGCGGGGGTTCCAGCAGACGCTCCAGCTCATCCAGCAGAACTGGATCCAGTGGCGGCGCCAAGAGAGCAGGAGGAGCAGAGTTCTCAGCCTCATCTAGCCGGGGTGGCTCCAGCGGTTCCAGTAGCAGGCGTTCATCTCGCGGCGGCTCATCCGGTGGTGTGAAATCCTACTCCTACTCCTTCCGAAGCGGATCCAGAGGAGGCAGTGGCGGCAGTCATCGATCCAGCTCCGGCTCATCCTCCAGCAGAGGCAGCCGAAAGGAAGAGATGGAAATATCAGGCGGATCAGGAGCAGCAGGAGGAATGCGACGAATCGGTGGTGGAAGCAAAAGCTACAGTTATAGGATAAGTGGCAGCAGTGGAGGCATGAGACGGTCAGGCGGCAGTAGCAGCGGATCCGGATCCAGCTCCAGAAGATCAAGCAGCTTCAGCTCCAGAGGTGGAAGTGGAGGAGGCAGCAGTAGGAGAGTATACAAAATCTCCTCGGGTGGTGGCAGTTCTCGTGGCAGCGTAAGCAGAAGCTCATCGTCCAGATCATCCTCATCAAGCCGTGGAGGCAGTATTCGAATTCGTGGTGGAAGCTCATCCTCTTCAGGTAGCCGTTCCGCAAGCAGTGGTGGCATGCGCATTCACAGAATCGGTTCAATCAGCGGTTTCGGAGGTAAAATTAGAGGATCCTCATCATCCTCTTCCAGATCATCATCAAGCCGTGGAGGAGGAACCAGCGTGCGCATCCATAGAATCGGCGGCAGCTCTTCCTCTTCTTCATCTTCATCCAGTCGCAGAAGACTAGGTCTCGGAGGCAAACTGGGAGGCAAATGGAGCTACAGCTACAACTACACCATGGGAGGAGGAGGTATGGGCAAAGGCGGCAGCAGAAGCAGAACCATTAGAAGAAAATCTTCGTCCTCATCATCATCGTCATCAGGTGGAGGCAAAAGAGTGATGATCAAGTTTGGAGGATCCAGAGGAAGCTCATCCTCGTCTTCATCATCATCATCTGGAAGCAGAGGCATGCGAATTGGTGGCCTCAAGAGAATCACTACAATAAAGCTCGGAGGAGGTAGAGGCGGTTCGTCATCATCGTCGTCATCATCGTCGTCATCATCTGGTAGTCGATCCACCCGAATAAGGTTCGGTGGTGGAAAAATGGGCATGGGCAAAGTTAACTCATCAGCATGGATGAAGCACTGGAATGGCAAAATGGGCAACATGAAAGGCGGCAACTACACGTGGAAATACAGCTACAAGTCTGGCAGTAAGGGTGGCCGTACCATGGGAGGAAAATTTGGCCAGGGCTACGGCGTGGGTGGTAAGTTCAACTCATCAGCCTGGATGAAGCACATGCAAGGCAAAATGGGCAACATGAAGGGCGGCAACTACACATGGAAATACAGCTACAAATCTGGTAGCAAAGGTGGTCGTGCCATGGGAGGTAAATTTGGCCAGGGATATGGTATTGGTGGCAAGTTCAACTCGTCAGCCTGGATGAAGCACGTGCGAGGCAAAATGGGCAATATGAAGGGCGGCAACTACACGTGGAAATACAGCTACAAATCTGGCAGCAAAGGTGGTCGTGCCATGGGAGGAAAATTTGGCCAGGGCTATGGTATTGGTGGCAAGTTCAACTCGTCAGCCTGGATGAAACACATGCAAGGCAAGATGGGCAACATGAAGGGCGGTAACTATACATACCGCTACAAGTTTGGCAATGGCAAGGGTGGAAATGCTTCAGCCTGGATGAAGCATTGGCTGGGCAAAATGGGCAATATGAAAGGCGGCAACTACACATGGAAATACAGCTACAAATCTGGCAGCAAAGGTGGTCGTCGTGCCATGGGAGGTAAATTTGGCCAGGGCTATGGTATTGGTGGCAAGTTCAACTCGTCAGCCTGGATGAAGCACATGCAAGGCAAAATGGGAAACATGAAGGGCGGCAAGTATACATACCGCTACAAGTTTGGCAATGGCAAGGGTGGAAATGCTTCAGCCTGGATGAAGCATTGGATGGGCAAAATGGGCAACATGAAGGGCGGCAACTACACGTGGAAATATAGCTACAAGAACGGCGGAGCTCGTGGTTTGGGCAACGCTTCATACTGGATGAGACACATGATGGGTGGTATGCGTGGCAACTACAGCGGCTCAAGAGGAATGTGGATGACAGGGAAAGGCGGAAAGCGATACTATGTCAAGTACCACATGGGTGGAGGACGAGGGGGCGGCCACCATCATGGAGGTGGAGGAGGACATCACACTGGATCCAGTGGTCCCTTGTTCTCCATGGATGGCACGTGCGCCTCACAGAAACAGATGGACGTCGTCTTTGTCATCGATGAATCTGGCAGCATTGGCCATTCCAACTTTCATAAGGTACAATACCAGTAAAAGTATGTAAAGTAGCCTACGTACGTATATGGTACATATGCCTCCTTCGGCAGCATGGGAAGTGGTACGAAACTTTGTTGAACTGGACGCGCATAAATCATGGTACGTTACGTATATTTATCGTTACGCAATGCAGATGAAACGTTTCGTGGAAAGCCTGGTGGACTCCTTTGACGTGGACAGTGGCCAAGTTAGGATTGCCACTGTGAAGTACAGTCACAAAGTCACAATTGTTCATCATCTCAACGAGCACCAGACGAGAAAAGATGTGAAAGAAGACATTGACAACATCCGATACGGAGGTGGACTCACCGCCACTGGAGAGTAAGCAAACGGCTACCTACTGTATATGTACGTAGCCTGCAGCAATGTCAACTACATGGTCTATTTTTTGCAGTGCACTGAGAAAGACGAGCGCAGATGTTCTACAAGCAAGCAAAGGCATGAGAAAGAATGCGCTTCAAGTTGTTCTTGTCATCACTGATGGCGAGTAAGAAATGACATCTACCTACGCTTCTGTATACACATAATACCTACACGCAGCTTCAAGTCTGTACATACTGCAACGTACTGCATGTACAATGGTGACCCACTGCGATGACCCACTTTTGCAGCACCACTTACGGTGAAAAGCCAAAGAAGCCAGCGATAGCGATGAAGAAAAGCGGAGCCATGATCTTTGCAGTGGGCATCAAGGGTGCATCACACCAGGAATTGGAAGATATCGCACAGGATTCGAGCAGAGTCGTAGAAATTGACGACTTCAGCCGTCTCGGCTCTCAGATTAAAAATCAAATCTCTGGCGCAGTTTGCAAGGAAGTCGAAGCAGCACCGCCGCCTCCTGCCGGTATGCATGTACAGTACCGACTGAGTATACTGAGTACATGCTAGCTGCCGTCTGTAACGAACTGTAATGCCTTGTGTATGACCATCATTTTGTTGCAGTGCCCGGAGTCTGCTCCTCATCAAAACTTCTCGACGTTGTGCTCGTCGTTGATGAATCTGCCAGTGTGAGAAAGGAAAACTTCGAAAAGGTAATAGCCGAAACAAACGGTGTCGTTTGTGTATCCGGAGTTTTATGTATTCATAAGCTCATGTCCACTCTTGCGATTATTTCTACATTCAGACGAAGAAATTCATTGGAGACTTTGTGGATTCGTTCGACGTGGAAGGCGGCCAGGTGCGCATTGCCACCCTGAAGTACAGCGGCATCCATATCGGAGGCATTCACATCGTCCACAAGCTCAACACCTACAAGAGCAGAAGCGCCATCAAGAAGGCCATCAACGGCATGGAATACATGGCTGGACTCACTGCTACTGGAGAGTAAGAGCTCCATAGTATCACTCCAGTAATCGTTCGTACATAAAAATTTCATTGTGATTGTGCTCTCCATTTCATCTTTTCCTTATTCTGTTTGTGTACATACATAGAGCTCTCAACGTGGTGAGAAAGAAGCTGTTCCAGACATCTGCCGGCATGAGATCAAAGGCCATGAAAGTTGTGGTCGTCTTCACGGATGGAGAGTAAGAAGCTCTTGACTGCTAGCTGCAAAATAATTTCCTCGCATGCTCAAATGAGGTCATCATCGCAAACTAATGAACAGAACAGTATGTACGGAAAAGCGTGCCTTTTCCAGTACTAACAGAGGTCCTAAGCCAGCTGGTCCTGCTGCGAAATTGGCGCGCGAAGGCGCCATCCTGTTCGCAGTTGGCATCGGTCCAACGGTGTCATCGGATGAGTTGAAACAGATCGCCCTGAACAAGAAGGAGCGCGTTCTCCAAGTGAACGATTTCAAGAAACTCGGAAAGAGCTTCCGCAACCAAATCACTGCGTCCGTCTGCACTCAAGTGGAAAAGGAGCCAGTGAAAATTAAACAAAGTACATTGTGTGAACAAAAACAAAAATTGTCGGAACATTTCTTTGCCATGAAAGTATGTTGCACCGTAGCTTCGACAGATCCGTTGAAACGTTATCGATGAAGTTTTGCTCCTTCCCTTTCAGATGACGCTGTTGCTCCTCCGGATGTAGGTAAGTACGTACGTAGGTATGCATGCGCGGTCAGATTTACATCACACTTGATGCCAGCTGATATGGGTTAGAAATGCTTGAATGTACACACTTACGGAACGAATCGTCCACTATTGTGCAGGTATCCCCTATCGCAACGGTAAATGCGCTGGAACGAAGAAGATCGATGTCGTCTTTGCCATCGACGTCTCCTGGAGCATCGGCACGGCTAACTTTGATAAGGTCATACTGCGTTCTAAACTCCTATGTTTCTGTAATATGTATACGTTGCTATCCTCTGCTATGCAAGACAATCTATTATTTGTGATTTGTTACAGATGAAATCTTTCATCAGCAGTCTAGTTGGTGTATTCGATGTGGACAGTGGGAGCGCGCGCGTCGGCGCTATGAAATACAGCAGCTTTGACAACATGTTCCTGGTCAATCATCTGAACAAGTACAAGACCACCGCAGATGTGCAGAAGGCCATCCAGAAAATGGACTACACTGGCGGATCCACCGCTACTGGAACGTAGGTTGCGTCAATTCAGCATCTAACTATGTACAGTACACTGCACTGCGTAGTTGAACCTTGATCAAGTCATGTCATTGATATGGTGGTCTTTTCAGCGCTTTGCATTACGTTGGAACCAAGATGATGCGTGCTGACAAAGGATTGAGATCAGGGGCACAGCCCATTATTATTGTGGTCACAGATGGCGTGTAAGCTCCAAACAGATACTATATTGCCGTCGTGTATGTATGTTCATGCATGCTTTGTATGAAGCCCACCTCACGTGTACATAGATACGTATGTACATAGCACAGTAGGTACGTATGTATGTACATGAACATTTTGTTCAAGGACCAACCAAGGCAAGAGTGTGCCGCGCGAAGCCCAGAAGCTGCGGAAGCAAGGCTTCCTCATTTTCGCTGTCGGCATAAAGGGCGCTTCGGACCAAGAGTTGCTGAACATCGCGCAGATCAAGAAGCACGTCTTCAAAATCGCCGACTTCGACAAACTGGGCGAAAGCATAAGAACCATATCCTCAGAGGGTGTGCGAAGAGACGGAGACAGCACACTGCCGCCGCCTCCGCCTCCCACAACCAACCACCCCCGCCACCACCATATGGTTGACATGACTCCACCCAGCTTCCACCACTACGCAGTGCAGTGTACTGTACATAGTTAGATGCTGAATTGACGCAACTACGTTCCAGTGGGTGGATCCGCCAGTGTAGTCCATTTTCTGGATGGCCTTCTGCAATTGGGTGGTCTTGTACTTGTTCAGATGATTGACAGGAACATGTTGTCAAAGTGCTGTATTTCATAGCGCCGAGCGCGCGCTCCCACTGTCCACATCGAATACACCAACTAGACTGCTGATGAAAGATTTCATCTGTAACAAATCACAAATAATAGATTGTCTTGCATAGCAGAGGATAGCAACGTATACATATTACAGAAACATAGGAGTTTAGAACGCAGTATGACCTTATCAAAGTTAGCCGTGCCATGCTCCAGGAGACGTCGATGGCAAAGACGACATCGATCTTCTTCGTTCCAGCGCATTTACCGTTGCGATAGGGGATACCTGCACAATAGTGGACGATTCGTTCCGTAAGTGTGTACATTCAAGCATTTCTAACCCATATCAGCTGGCATCAAGTGTGATGTAAATCTGACCGCGCATGCATACCTACGTACTACTTACCTACATCCGGAGGAGCAACAGCGTCATCTGAAAGGGAAGGAGCAAAACTTCATCGATAACGTTTCAACGGATCTGTCGAAGCTACGGTGCAACATACTTTCATGGCAAAGAAATGTTCCGACAATTTTTGTTTTTGTTCACACAATGTACTTTGTTTAATTTTCACTGGCTCCTTTTCCACTTGAGTCAGACGGACGCAGTGATTTGGTTGCGGAAGCTCTTTCCGAGTTTCTTGAAATCGTTCACTTGGAGAACGCGCTCCTTCTTGTTCAGGGCGATCTGTTTCAACTCATCCGATGACACCGTTGGACCGATGCCAACTGCGAACAGGATGCGCCTCGCCCCAATTTCCAGCAGGACCAGCTGGCTTAGGACCTCTGTTAGTACTGGAAAAGGCACGCTTTTCCGTACATACTGTTCTGTTCATTAGTTTGCGATGATGACCTCATTTGAGCATGCAGGAAATTATTTTGCAGCTAGCAGTCAAGAGCTTCTTACTCTCCATCCGTGAAGACACCACAACTTTCATGGCCTTTGATCTCATGCCGGCAGATGTCTGGAACAGCTTCTTTCTCACCACGTTGAGAGCTCTATGTATGTACACAAACAGGAATAAAGGAAAAGATGAAATGGAGAGCACAATCACAATGAAATTTTTATGTACGAACGATTACTGGAGTGATACTATGGAGCTCTTACTCTCCAGTAGCAGTGAGTCCAGCCATGTATTCCATGCCGTTGATGGCCTTCTTGATGGCGCTTCTGCTCTTGTAGGTGTTGAGCTTGTGGACGATGTGAATGCCTCCGATATGGATGCCGCTTACTTCAGGGTAGCGCCCTGGCCGCCTTCCACCTCGAACGAAACCACAAAGTCTCCAATGAATTTCTTCGTCTGAATGTAGAAATAATCGCAAGAGTGGACATGAGCTTATGAATACATAAAACTCCGGATACACAAACGACACCGTTTGTTTCGGCTATTACCTTTTCGAAGTTTTCCTTTCTCACACTGGCAGATTCATCAACGACGAGCACAACGTCGAGAAGTTTTGATGAGGAGCAGACTCCGGGCACTGCAACAAAATGATGGTCATACACAAGGCATTACAGTTCGTTACAGACGGCAGCTAGCATGTACTCAGTATACTCAGTCGGTACTGTACATGCATACCGGCAGGAGGCGGCGGTGCTGCTTCGACTTCCTTGCAAACTGCGCCAGAGATTTGATTTTTAATCTGAGAGCCGAGACGGCTGAAGTCGTCAATTTCTACGACTCTGCTCGAATCCTGTGCGATATCTTCCAATTCCTGGTGTGATGCACCCTTGATGCCCACTGCAAAGATCATGGCTCCGCTTTTCTTCATCGCTATCGCTGGCTTCTTTGGCTTTTCACCGTAAGTGGTGCTGCAAAAGTGGGTCATCGCAGTGGGTCACCATTGTACATGCAGTACGTTGCAGTATGTACAGACTTGAAGCTGCGTGTAGGTATTATGTGTATACAGAAGCGTAGGTAGATGTCATTTCTTACTCGCCATCAGTGATGACAAGAACAACTTGAAGCGCATTCTTTCTCATGCCTTTGCTTGCTTGTAGAACATCTGCGCTCGTCTTTCTCAGTGCACTGCAAAAAATAGACCATGTAGTTGACATTGCTGCAGGCTACGTACATATACAGTAGGTAGCCGTTTGCTTACTCTCCAGTGGCGGTGAGTCCACCTCCGTATCGGATGTTGTCAATGTCTTCTTTCACATCTTTTCTCGTCTGGTGCTCGTTGAGATGATGAACAATTGTGACTTTGTGACTGTACTTCACAGTGGCAATCCTAACTTGGCCACTGTCCACGTCAAAGGAGTCCACCAGGCTTTCCACGAAACGTTTCATCTGCATTGCGTAACGATAAATATACGTAACGTACCATGATTTATGCGCGTCCAGTTCAACAAAGTTTCGTACCACTTCCCATGCTGCCGAAGGAGGCATATGTACCATATACGTACGTAGGCTACTTTACATACTTTTACTGGTATTGTACCTTATGAAAGTTGGAATGGCCAATGCTGCCAGATTCATCGATGACAAAGACGACGTCCATCTGTTTCTGTGAGGCGCACGTGCCATCCATGGAGAACAAGGGACCACTGGATCCAGTGTGATGTCCTCCTCCACCTCCATGATGGTGGCCGCCCCCTCGTCCTCCACCCATGTGGTACTTGACATAGTATCGCTTTCCGCCTTTCCCTGTCATCCACATTCCTCTTGAGCCGCTGTAGTTGCCACGCATACCACCCATCATGTGTCTCATCCAGTATGAAGCGTTGCCCAAACCACGAGCTCCGCCGTTCTTGTAGCTATATTTCCACGTGTAGTTGCCGCCCTTCATGTTGCCCATTTTGCCCATCCAATGCTTCATCCAGGCTGAAGCATTTCCACCCTTGCCATTGCCAAACTTGTAGCGGTATGTATACTTGCCGCCCTTCATGTTTCCCATTTTGCCTTGCATGTGCTTCATCCAGGCTGACGAGTTGAACTTGCCACCAATACCATAGCCCTGGCCAAATTTACCTCCCATGGCACGACGACCACCTTTGCTGCCAGATTTGTAGCTGTATTTCCATGTGTAGTTGCCGCCTTTCATATTGCCCATTTTGCCCAGCCAATGCTTCATCCAGGCTGAAGCATTTCCACCCTTGCCATTGCCAAACTTGTAGCGGTATGTATAGTTACCGCCCTTCATGTTGCCCATCTTGCCTTGCATGTGCTTCATCCAGGCTGACGAGTTGAACTTACCACCCATGCCGTAGCCCTGGCCAAATTTTCCTCCCATGGCACGACCACCTTTGCTGCCAGATTTGTAGCTGTATTTCCACGTGTAGTTGCCGCCCTTCATGTTGCCCATTTTGCCTTGCATGTGCTTCATCCAGGCTGATGAGTTGAACTTACCACCAATACCATAGCCCTGGCCAAATTTACCTCCCATGGCACGACCTCCTTTGCTGCCAGATTTGTAGCTGTATTTCCACGTGTAGTTGCCGCCTTTCATGTTGCCCATTTTGCCTTGCATGTGTTTCATCCAGGCTGATGAGTTGAACTTGCCACCCACGCCG
>JASAMW010006937.1:0-23328 GCA_030247985.1 Epsilonema sp. ZAB3_2
TATTTGGCTGAGAGCAGGGCTCCGCCAACTTTATTCAGTTCAGTCTTTTTGTTCCGTCCTTATTGGTCATTTCATTTTACCCGTCTTTGCATGTCATGGGAGCAAGGCGTTTTCCTGCCTTCTTTTGAGCGTCATATTTTAGCCGGTGTAGTGCCCAATGTATTGCTTGTGGCCTAGCCCGATATATTGCCTCTTTGTGCAGCTGTTTCTACCCGGTGTTTTGGGTTTAGTCTGTTGGTCAGCTCAACTTTTTCACCGCTTGCCAGCTTCATTAATTCTGGCCCAGGCTTGGGCGCTCTCTTATCTTGGCGTGGCAATCGTCTGAGCTATAAATAATCCAGGCATAAATTCTTTCGGTTCTTTCAGCCGCCCCTGCAACTGCTCTCCTTTCAGCCACAACAGGTGTGGACCGCTTGCACTAGCTACATCGCCCACCCCAACATTCATTCTATCTCGCCGCCATAGATCAGCCTTTAGACCTCCCGGTTCAACAGCTGCAATTCCTCACTTGTCGTCTCATTCCAGATCAAGCTCAAGCCGCCGCTTTCTTCCATTCCAGCCCACCCATCCTGCTCTATTTCTCTCCCACAAGCTAGGGGGCAGGGGCATACCACCATAGCCAGGGGGCAGTCCCTATCGCCTTACAACTGTAGCCCAATTCTTTGTCCCATGCATTTATGCTGCACCACTTTTTTGCAACATGTCTCTCAGCACAGCCTTTGATACAGTTTTATTCTAATAAACACAACTCTGTCTGCTTGTCTCAATTTAATTGCATTTAAGCGAACTTTGTAGCGAAACGAAGTGTAGCGACAAAGTGGGCTTTAGTGCAGTTAAATTGAGTCCTATGTACTTCGTTTCGCTCTCGTTGTGTGGTGCTGCGGTTAGCAGCTTGCTTATTGGTCAGCGTATCGCCTTGGGGGCGTGACCGTAGTGCATAAGTACGCTAGTCTTGTTAGCGTTGCGTGGGTTCGTTACTCATTCTGGTGCTTTAGTACTGGTCCAAGTCAGTTCGTTTATTCTGGTTTTGGTCTGTTTTTCGTATGTCCACCACTCCATGTGTTGTTATTTGCCTTGGATTATGTAGCCTGGAGAGCTACATACAATATACAAGCTCAGCTCAGTTTCCCTCCCTCCCACCCCTTCTTTTGGTGGATGTATTGTTTAAGTATGTTTGAGATTCGCACTAATCCTTCGCTATTTCTGTGCAGTTAAACCTTCAGTTCCTACTTTGGATCGTCACTTTCACTTACGGTGTGGTGCCGCGGTCTAGCAGCTTCAGTTAGGTGTCGCCTGGTAAGCGTACGTACCATAGCGCACAGGTGCGCTTGTTTTTTGTCGCTTGCCAGCCTATACGTACTTATAATACTGTTCACTCGTAGTGAGCTACTGGAGCAGACATGCCGCATGCCTTGTCTTTGGTTAGCATGATTGCTTTGTTTGGGGTCAGCAGAAACCCTGGCTGGTTTGTGCAGTTACACATTCAGCCTGACTTCGGTTACACACACCAACCACCCCACCACAACCACACACACCCACACACACACCCACCCTCACCCACACACACACAAAAAAAACCCACCAAAACAAAAAACACATACAAAAACACACCTCCAACACCACACAAAACACCCCCCACACACTACCACTCAACACAACACATAACTAGCTGAACAAAATAACGTAGGAACCGAACTCCAGAACAGAGTCACCGAAGTGTACACAAATGAACGAAATGGGCTAAGTTAACAGATCCGATACAACTTGGAACAGAGCATTGCACATTACTGGCTAGCTCGCTGATCTGAATAAAACTGAAATTTTTTGGAACATGGTGCAGAAAAGGGAACTGATCAATCTATGGAAAGCACACTAATCGGCTAGCCCACTGAAACGACATACACCTGGCTACAGACAAGCCCAATCATAACCGATACGCATGTACCTATACACGTACATTACAGTACCTACCCTGTGAAAGACCACATATCCAGCACGTATAAGCCTATATGTACCAAAACAGGCAAGCTATGATAATAGTATGGCAACTACGGAGCAGCAGCCCCATCCGGCCGCTTGGAAAAAACGACGTCCATTGAGGCGGATGTGTGGTACTGATACTGCAGTCCAGCATGGCCAACTGGCTGTTTGAATTCCATCCGATCTGCGACCTCTGTAAAACAAAACACACGACACCAGGCAGCCTGTCCTTTTCTCTGTACAGTACTTGCCGGACAAACTCACTCGATATTTATGCTGAATAACATCTGCATACAACGGTATGGAAGTTGTCGGGAACTGATAAACATACGCACTTTGAATTACGGTACTCTCAGAAGGTACCGACTCAACTGACAAGGAGTAACGCATGTCACATTGCAGGTTGGTGACTTCAACAACCGAGCATGCTGAGACAGAGAAGAAACAAAAGGAGAGAATGGCAGGCAAACTGCAAGCTTATGCGAGAAAAGCGCAGCAACCGGATAGACAGCTGCTGCATCATGCTGCAAAGCGCTTGAAACGCGAATTTGTAAAAGAAGTACAGTATGTGAGTATCCTTTACGTAACTAAGGAAGTGTTAGAAATAGCAGGGTTTTGCAGGCGGACCCTGAAACCTGGGGGTTTTTCGCGTTGGCCTCATCCCCCAAAGCCAGGGTTTCACGACACACCCCAAACGCAGCAACTTGAAAGGGGGTGTTACTGTGACCCCGAGGTTGACAGACCGACCTCACGGCCAGGGTTTCTGCTGACCCCTAACAAAGCAAAACATGCTACCAAAAGAAAAGATAAGATGGCGGGAGATTGGGAAAAACTGAGGCGTGCTCGGCGGGAGTGAGGGAAAAAACTGAGGTGTGCTTGTAGCTCAACGGGCTACGTAACCAAAAGCAATGAAACTAGCGCCTCTGTGCGCTATGGTCACGCCTCCTAGGCGATACGCTGACCAAAGAAACAAACAGCTGCGAGACTGCAGCGCCATGCAACAATGGAAACAGCTAACCGAAGTCAGGCTGAATGTGTAACTGCACAAACCAGCCAGGGTTTCTGCTGACCCCAAACAAAGCAATCATGCTAACCAAAGACAAGGCATGCGGCATGTCTGCTCCAGTAGCTCACTACGAGTGAACAGTATTATAAGTACGTATAGGCTGGCAAGCGACAAAAAACAAGCGCACCTGTGCGCTATGGTACGCCTACCAGGCGACACCTAACTGAAGCTGCTAGACCGCGGCACCACACCGTAAGTGAAAGTGACGATCCAAAGTAGGAACTGAAGGTTTAACTGCACAGAAATAGCCAAGGATTAGTGCGAATCTCAAACATACTTAACAATACATGCACCAAAAAAAAGGGGTGGCGGGAGGGAGGGAAACTGAGCTGAGCTTGTATTGTATGTAGCTCTCCAGGCTACATAACCCAAGGCAAATAACAACAATGGAGTGGTGGACATACGAAAAACAGACCAAAACCATAATAAACGAACTGACTTGGACCAGTACTAAAGCACCAGAATGAGTAACGAACCCACGCAACGCTAACAAGACTAGCGTGCTTATGCACTACGGTCACGCCCCCAAGGCGATACGCTGACCAATAAGCAAGCTGCTAACCGCAGCACCACACAACGAGAGCGAAACGAAGTACATAGGACTCAATTTAACTGCACTAAAGCCCACTTTGTCGCTACACTTCGTTTCGCTACAAAGTTCGCTTAAATGCAATTAAATTGAGACAAGCAGACAGAGTTGTGTTTATTAGAATCAAAACTGTATCAAAGGCTGTGCTGAGAGACATGTTGCAAAAAGTGGTGCAGCATAAATGCATGGGACAAAGAATTGGGCTACAGTTGTAAGGCGATAGGGACTGCCCCCTGGCTATGGTGGTATGCCCCTGCCCCCTAGCTTGTGGGAGAGAAATAGAGCAGGATGGGTGGGCTGGAATGGAAGAAAGCGGCGGCTTTTGAGCTTGATCTGGAATGATACGACAAGTGAGGAATTGCAGCTGTTGAACCGGGAGGTCTAAAGGCTGATCTATGGCGGCGAGATAGAATGAATGTTGGGGTGGGCGATGTAGCTAGTGCAAGCGGTCCACACCTGTTGTGGCTGAAAGGAGAGCAGTTGCAGGGGCGGCTGAAAGAACCGAAAGAATTTATGCCTGGATTATTTATAGCTCAGACGATTGCCACGCCAAGATAAGAGAGCGCCCAAGCCTGGGCCAGAATTAATGAAGCTGGCAAGCGGTGAAAAAGTTGAGCTGACCAACAGACTAAACCCAAAACACCGGGTAGAAACAGCTGCACAAAGAGGCAATATATCGGGCTAGGCCACAAGCAATACATTGGGCACTACACCGGCTAAAATATGACGCTCAAAAGAAGGCAGGAAAACGCCTTGCTCCCATGACATGCAAAGACGGGTAAACGAAATGACCAATAAGGACGGAACAAAAAACTGAACTGAATAAAGTCTGACGGAGCCCTGCTCTCAGCCAAATAAACTGAACACGCGTTTGACCTCTTACTGGACGCATTGACATTCACGACATATGAAGCACAGCATCATGCACTGTCCGTTACTGTGTCTAATCTTTTAGGGCCCACACCTAAGCTATACCTAGCCGTCGCTCGGGGTTCAGTACATAATACACAAAAAACGTACTGGCTTGTACAATACAGATTTACCTTGCAAGGCTCTTGTAGAAATCTGGATTTCTCAGACGTCCTAGCCTTTTATCTTCTCGTTTGACTGCCGCCGCCAGCGAAGCGCTACGACCTGGGGTATGCGCGCGAGCCCGTCGTAGCGTTACGAAGATCTCTCACTCGATTCAACCGTCTTGCAGCGTAGTCGACCTCAGACGTGTAGGAACGGGGCATAGACGAATCCTTCCCTCAGCGCCGTGCAGTGCCGGATAGCCGAAAGAGCTGACGATCAGTCGCCGCCTCAGAACTCCAGTCGTAGTCGCAGGATTCTCACTGTACAGGTCTGACCCATCCGTGGGCAGAACTTTACATCTTTGTACAGCCCAGTCCAGAGTCGTAGTGGAGTAGTCCTGATGCGAAGACGCGGAGACCACTGCGTGACAGTTTTCTGGCTCAATTCTGCTTTTGAGGTGGTGTTTCATGATCGACATCTTGCCACGCTTCTTAGTAGAGTCTTTGTCTTGAATCACAGAAGCCGGAAACCGCAAAGCAAACTACTTGGCGATTCTGCTCACTAACTTGGAAAAACGAAGTAAAAGCACTGAGCTGAGCTTGTATTGTATGTAGCTCTCCAGGCTACATAACCCAAGGCAAATAACAACAATGGAGTGGTGGACATACGAAAAACAGACCAAAACCATAATAAACGAACTGACTTGGACCAGTACTAAAGCACCAGAATGAGTAACGATCCCACGCAACGCTAACAAGACAAGCGTGCTTATGCACTACGGTCACGCCCCCAAGGCGATACGCTGACCAATAAGCAAGCTGCTAATCGCAGCACCACACAACGAGAGCGAAACGAAGTACATAGGACTCAATTTAACTGCACTAAAGCCCACTTTTATTGACCTAGCTTGCACGTTTACGATGTTCTGTCAAGATTGGCACCGACTCCAAGTTGTGACTCCGTCCGCCGCCGAACGCCCTTGCAAGTCGTCCAACGCCGTCCGAACCCTCCAACTCGTTGACCCGACGCTTTTGACGCCAGCTAGCAAGCTTGCTAAACCTGTTGACAACCTCTCTCGCCGTCAACCTCTGCTCAATCAACCTCCTTGCTCGTCGCCTCTCCTCTCATCTCCTCCGCTCCTCTCATCTCTCTTCTCTTCGCTCGCTCCTCGCTCCGCTCTTTCTGCCAACTCACTCACGCAAACTCAAAACCTTTCAAAGCACACACATGTCGCACGCCCTATAAAGTGTCACTAAAAGGCCATTGCGCCCTACGCTTCACGTCTCAGACCAGTCGGCTCACCACATCCTCCCCAACTGCCTTGAAAAAGCTGCCGTGTCCTGGCACATCCTCCCCAACTGCCTTGAAAAACGGCCGTGCCCTGCCACAATATCAGCCGAATTCATATTTAAGCTTAGGCTTAGGCTTAGCCCTACGTATGCACAAAAGATAGTATAGCCCTACGTATGCACAAAGGAGAGTAACTTCTAAGCACAGCAGCTGCTCTACGGTATGAATGAACGCAGGGCAACTGCAAGGGGAATGCGACGGAGAAGGCTGTCTGAGTGAACAGTGAACGTACAGTACATACCCAACCGCATATCAGTCGAATTCATATTTAGGCTTAGGATTAGGCTTAGCCCTACGTATGCACAAAAGATAGTATAGCCCTATGCACAAAAAAGAGTAACTTCAAAGCACAGCAGCTGCTCTACGGTATGAATGAACGCAGGGCAACTGCAAGGGGAATGCGACGGAGAAGGCTGTCTGAGTGAACAGTGAACGTACAGTACATACCCAACCGCATATCAGTCGAATTCATATTTAGGCTTAAGGCGTAGGCTTAGGCTTAGGCTTAGCCCTACGTATGCACAAAAGATAGTATAGCCCTACGTATGCACAAAGGAGAGTAACTTCAAAGCACAGCAGCTGCTCTACGGAATGAATGAACGCAGGGCAACTGCAAGGGGAATGCGACGGAGAAGGCTGTCTGAGTGAACAGTGAACGTACAGTACATACCCAACCGCATATCAGTCGAATTCATATTTAGGCTTAGGCTTAGGCTTAGCCCTACGTATGCACAAAAGATAGTAGTATAGCCCTACGTATGCACAAAGAAGAGTAACTTCAAAGCACAGCAGCTGCTCTATGGTATGAATGAACGCAGGGCAACTGCAAGGGGAATGCGACGGAGAAGGCTGTCTGAGTGAACAGTGAATGTACACTACATACCCAACCGCATATCAGTCGAATTCATATTTAGGCTTAGGCTTAGCCCTACGTATGCACAAAAGATAGTATATGATGTGATCGTGATACGTACATACAGTATAAGGACAATGGACATACGCAATGCAGAAATGTGCATTGTGATCTTATGTAATTTCCTGCCACCAATCGGCATAAATAGCCGGCGCAGGGTAGGAATAAACAGTCTTTGTTGCTCGACGCTTTGGGATCAGTCGCTCTCTCTCTTCTCTCTCCCCTCGTCCATCGCCGACATACCAGATTGGCGACGCTTCTCCATTCGACCCAGGCCCAGGACAAGGGAACCCCACGGACAAGCCAGAGGAGACCATCAGGAGAGGAGCAGACCAGCCCTGACCAAGCTGGACCAGGCGGTTGCGACAGGACTCACCCATGCCCGGTCACCATGGAGCGGAGCGGATCCATCCAGCCCACATGCACAAGAGCCGGCCTCCCAGGTCCCCGGGGTGCCATGGCTGTGGGAGAGACAACTGGTCAAGCTCAAGAACCAGGACCCACAGGACCAGGCGGGCAGGAGATGGCCTCCGCGAGGTTGCTGTACCAAGGCGTCCACGGGACGTGGCACAACCCACCAAGGACGCTTCAGCAAGCCGACCCAAGACCTCAAGAAGACGCCCCGAGAGGACGCAGAGGCACCCAGCACTCATCATCGGGACCAAGCATCTTCAAACAGCTGGCAGCATCCAGCGGGGATGGGAACACCAGCTGGTCAAAGGATACTGCGCCCGATGCAGAGCGGACAGCAGAAACCGAACCAAGCTAGGACCCAAGAAGACTGCAACCCCCAGGACCTCACTGAAGAGGGGATGATGATGTGATCGTGATACGTACATACAGTATAAGGACAATGGACATACGCAATGCAGAAATGTGCATTGTGATCTTATGTAATTTCCTGCCACCAATCGGCATAAATAGCCGGCGCAGGGTAGGAATAAACAGTCTTTGTTGTTTGCCACCTCGGGATCACTCGCTCTCACTCTTCTCTCTTCCCTTGGCCATCGCGTACACACCAGTATAGCCCTACATATGCACAAAGGAGAGTAACTTCAAAGCACAGCAGCTGCTCTACGGTATGAATGAGCGCAGGGCAACTGCAAGGGGAATGCGACGGAGAAGGCTGTCTGAGTGAACAGTGAACGTACAGTACATACCCAACCGCATATCAGTCGAATTCATATTTAGGCTTAGGCTTAGGCTTAGGCTTAGGCTTAGGCTTAGCCCTACGTATGCACAAAAGATAGTATAGCCCTACGTATGCACAAAGGAGAGTAACTTCAAAGCACGGCAGCTGCTCTACGGTATGAATGAGCGCAGGGCAACTGCAAGGGGATGCGACAGTAGTCGACAGCAGACAGGACAATTTACTCGGACCGAGCTCGTCGGTCTTGTGTGTTGAAGCATAGGAGCCGGCGTATACGGTCCGACTTCAGCTCGCACCTCATTAGCAGTGTGACCGCGTGAGTACCTTTGCCCGCACCCAAAACTTCTCGTCTGGCAGCGACGAGCTCACACCTTCTTCGCACCGTGTACACACCTTGCTCGCTACGTGAAAGAAAGTTGCCTGTGTGACGTGCCGAGTTCTTTGGTCTGTGTGCGGTGTGGGCAAGCGACGAAATAATTTGTAGGCGTGCTTTGTACGCAAGCAGGGAGGAGAGCGAAAGAAGTGAAGAGAACGCAAGCGTGCGTGTGTCTGCCACCAGCGACTGGCATGTTTTGTACACAAGCAGCGGGAAAGAGCGAAAGACCGACGGGAAGGGTGAGAGAAACAAAAGCGCTGTGTGACGCGACGAGTGGCCATATTTTGTTCACAAGCGAAGAGGAAAAGCGAAGAGAACCAATTTTGCTCCTTACGTGTAAAAGTGGCCGTCTGCCGCTGTGAGGAAGGGAAAATGTAGGCGGTGCGAGGACAAAGCCTTCGTCTGACGGGCAGGGAAGAGAAAGGTGCGGGAATAATTGAGAAGGGTGCTAGAATAATTTTGTCCGTCGGTGGCATAAAAGCGCGTGTGACGGGCAGAGTATGGGGGAATCCGTCGCTTATTCTAGGTGCGTATACGTTACGTGCTAGGTGCGAGTGAGCTAAAAATCCTGTCTGCTGTTGACTAGTGAAGGCTGTCTGAGTGAACAGTGAACGTACAGTACATACCCAACCGCATATCAGTCGAATTCATATTTAGGCTTAGGCTTAGGCTTAGGCTTAGGCTTAGCCCTACGTATGCACAAAAGATAGTATAGCCCTACATATGCACAAAGGAGAGTAACTTCAAAGCACAGCAGCTGCTCTACGGTATGAATGAGCGCAGGGCAACTGCAAGGGGAATGCGACGGTGAAGGCTGTCTGAGTGAACAGTGAACGTACAGTACATACCCAACCGCATATCAGTCGAATTCATATTTAGGCTTAGGCTTAGGCTTAGGCTTAGGCTTAGCCCTACGTATGCACAAAAGATAGTATAGCCCTACGTATGCACAAAGGAGAGTAACTTCAAAGCACGGCAGCTGCTCTACGGTATGAATGAGCGCAGGGCAACTGCAAGGGGATGCGACAGTAGTCGACAGCAGACAGGACAATTTACTCGGACCGAGCTCGTCGGTCTTGTGTGTTGAAGCATAGGAGCCGGCGTATACGGTCCGACTTCAGCTCGCACCTCATTAGCAGTGTGACCGCGTGAGTACCTTTGCCCGCACCCAAAACTTCTCGTCTGGCAGCGACGAGCTCACACCTTCTTCGCACCGTGTACACACCTTGCTCGCTACGTGAAAGAAAGTTGCCTGTGTGACGTGCCGAGTTCTTTGGTCTGTGTGCGGTGTGGGCAAGCGACGAAATAATTTGTAGGCGTGCTTTGTACGCAAGCAGGGAGGAGAGCGAAAGAAGTGAAGAGAACGCAAGCGTGCGTGTGTCTGCCACCAGCGACTGGCATGTTTTGTACACAAGCAGCGGGAAAGAGCGAAAGACCGACGGGAAGGGTGAGAGAAACAAAAGCGCTGTGTGACGCGACGAGTGGCCATATTTTGTTCACAAGCGAAGAGGAAAAGCGAAGAGAACCAATTTTGCTCCTTACGTGTAAAAGTGGCCGTCTGCCGCTGTGAGGAAGGGAAAATGTAGGCGGTGCGAGGACAAAGCCTTCGTCTGACGGGCAGGGAAGAGAAAGGTGCGGGAATAATTGAGAAGGGTGCTAGAATAATTTTGTCCGTCGGTGGCATAAAAGCGCGTGTGACGGGCAGAGTATGGGGGAATCCGTCGCTTATTCTAGGTGCGTATACGTTACGTGCTAGGTGCGAGTGAGCTAAAAATCCTGTCTGCTGTTGACTAGTGAAGGCTGTCTGAGTGAACAGTGAACGTACAGTACATACCCAACCGCATATCAGTCGAATTCATATTTAGGCTTAGGCTTAGGCTTAGGCTTAGGCTTAGCCCTACGTATGCACAAAAGATAGTATAGCCCTACATATGCACAAAGGAGAGTAACTTCAAACCACAGCAGCTGCTCTACGGTATGAATGAACGCAGGGCAACTGCAAAGGGGAATGCGACGGAGAAGGCTGTCTGAGTGAACAGTGAACGTACTTACAGTACATACCCAAACGCATACTATCAGTCGAATTCATATTTAGGCTTAGGCTTAGGCTTAGGCTTAGCCCTACGTATGCACAAAAGATAGTATAGCCCTATGTATGCACAAAGGAGAGCAACTTCAAAGCACAGCAGCTGCTCTACGGTTTGAATGAACGCAGGGCAACTGCAAGGAATGCGACGGAGAAGGCTGTCTGAGTGAACAGTGAACGTACAGTACATACCCAACCGCATATCAGTCGAATTCATACTTAGGCTTAGGCTTAGGCTTAGGCTTAGGCTTAGCCCTACGTATGCACAAAAGATAATATAGCCCTACGTATGCACAAAGGAGAGTAAAAGCACAGCAGCTGCTCTACGGTATGAATGAACGCAGGGCAACTGCAAAGGGGAATGCGACGGAGAAGGCTGTCTGAGTGAACAGTGAACGTACAGTACATACCGAACAACCGCATATCAGTCGAATTCATATTTAGGCTTAGGCTTAGGCTTAGGCTTAGCCCTACATATGCACAAAGGAGAGTAACTTCAAAGCACAGCAGCTGCTCTATGTACGGTATGGATGAACGCAGGGCAACTGCAAGGGGAATGCGACGGAGAAGGCTGTCTGAGTGAACAGTGAACGTACAGTACATACCCAACCGCATACCAGTCGAATTCATATTTAGGCTTAGGCTTAGGCTTAGGCTTAGCCCTACGTATGCACAAAAGATAGTATAGCCCTACGTATGCACAAAGGAGAGTAACTTCAAAGCACAGCAGCTACTCTACGGTATGAATGAAAGCAGGGCAACTGCAAGGGGAATGCGACGGAGAAGGCTGTCTGAGTGAACAGTGAACGTACAGTACATACCCAACCGCATATCAGTCGAATTCATACTTAGGCTTAGGCTGAGGCTTAGGCTTAGGCTTAGCCCTACGTATGCACAAAAGATAGTATAGCCCTACATATGCACAAAGGAGAGTAACTTCAAAGCACAGCAGCTGCTCTACGGTATGAATGAAAGCAGGGCAACTGCAAGGGGAATGCGACGGAGAAGGCTGTCTGAGTGAACAGTGAACGTACAGTACATACCCAACCGCATATCAGTCGAATTCATACTTAGGCTTAGGCTTAGGCTTAGGCTTAGGCTTAGGCTTAGGCTTAGCCCTACCTATGCACAAAAGATAGTATAGCCCTACGTATGCACAAAGGAGAGAAACTTCAAAGCACAGCAGCTGCTCTTCGGTATGAATGAACGCAGGGCAACTGCAAGGGGAATGCGACGGAGAAGGCTGTCTGAGTGAACAGTGAACGTACAGTACATACCCAACCGCATATCAGTCGAATTCATATTTAGGCTTAGGCTTAGGCTTAGGCTTAGCCCTACGTATGCACAAAAGATAGTATAGCCCTACGTATGCACAAAGGAGATTAACTTCAAAGCACAGCAGCTACTCTACGGTATGAATGAAAGCAGGGCAACTGCAAGGGGAATGCGACGGAGAAGGCTGTCTGAGTGAACAGTGAACGTACAGTACATACCCAACCGCATATCAGTCGAATTCATACTTAGGCTTAGGCTGAGGCTTAGGCTTAGGCTTAGCCCTACGTATGCACAAAAGATAGTATAGCCCTACATATGCACAAAGGAGAGTAACTTCAAAGCACAGCAGCTGCTCTACGGTATGAATGAAAGCAGGGCAACTGCAAGGGGAATGCGACGGAGAAGGCTGTCTGAGTGAACAGTGAACGTACAGTACATACCCAACCGCATATCAGTCGAATTCATACTTAGGCTTAGGCTTAGGCTTAGGCTTAGGCTTAGGCTTAGGCTTAGCCCTACCTATGCACAAAAGATAGTATAGCCCTACGTATGCACAAAGGAGAGAAACTTCAAAGCACAGCAGCTGCTCTTCGGTATGAATGAACGCAGGGCAACTGCAAGGGGAATGCGACGGAGAAGGCTGTCTGAGTGAACAGTGAACGTACAGTACATACCCAACCGCATATCAGTCGAATTCATATTTAGGCTTAGGCTTAGGCTTAGGCTTAGCCCTACCTATGCACAAAAGATAGTATAGCCCTACATATGCACAAAGGAGAGTAACTTCAAAGCACAGCAGCTGCTCTACGGTATGAATGAAAGCAGGGCAACTGCAAGGGGAATGCGACGGAGAAGGCTGTCTGAGTGAACAGTGAACGTACAGTACATACCCAACCGCATATCAGTCGAATTCATACTTAGGCTTAGGCTTAGGCTTAGGCTTAGCCCTACGTATGCACAAAAGATAGTATAGCCCTACGTATGCACAAAGGAGAGAAACTTCAAAGCACAGCAGCTGCTCTTCGGTATGAATGAACGCAGGGCAACTGCAAGGGGGAATGCGACGGAGAAGGCTGTCTGAGTGAACAGTGAACGTACAGTACATACCCAACCGCATATCTGTACTGAAGTTGCTGTTGGTTACTGCTGATGCGTATATCGTATATCGTATATGCTGTTTGCCTGAGTGTCAGTGGATGAATATGAACTTCTGCTGTGAATGCAATGGAGACCACAAGATATAGAGTAAAGGCTTTTATTGACCTTGCTTGCACGTTTACGATGTTCCGTCAAGATTGGCACCGACTCCAAGTTGTGACTCCGTCCGCCGCCGAACGCCCTTGCAAGTCGTCCAACGCCGTCCGAACACTCCAACTCGTTGACCCGACGCTTTTGACGCCAGCTAGCAAGCTTGCTAAACCTGTTGACAACCTCTCTCGCCGTCAACCTCTGCTCAATCAACCTCCTTGCTCGCCGCCTCTCCTCTCATCTCCTCCGCTCCTCTCATCTCTCTTCTCTTCGCTCGCTCCTCGCTCCGCTCTTTCTGCCAACTCACTCACGCAAACTCAAAACCTCTCAAAGCACACACATGTCGCACGCCCTATAAAGTGTCACTAAAAGGCCATTGCGCCCTACGCTTCACGTCTCAGACCAGTCGGCTCACCACATCCTCCCCAACTGCCTTGAAAAAGCTACCGTGTCCTGGCACATCCTCCCAACTGCCTTGAAAAACGGCCGTGCCCTGCTACAATATCAGCCGAATTCATATTTAGGCTTAGGCTGAGGCTTAGCAAAAGATGCACAAAAGATAGTATAGCCGTACGTATGCACAAAGGAGAGTAACTTCTAAGCACAGCAGCTGCTCTATGTACGGTATGGATGAACGCAGGGCAACTGCAAGGGGAATGCGTCGGAGAAGGCTGTCTGAGTGAACAGTGAACGTACTTACCTACAGTACATACCCAACCGCATATCAGTCGAATTCATATTTAGGCTTAGGCTTAGGCTTAGGCTTAGCCCTACATATGCACAAAGGAGAGTAACTTCAAAGCACAGCAGCTGCTCTATGTACGGTATGGATGAACGCAGGGCAACTGCAAGGGGAATGCGACGGAGAAGGCTGTCTGAGTGAACAGTGAACGTACAGTACATACCCAACCGCATACCAGTCGAATTCATATTTAGGCTTAGGCTTAGGCTTAGGCTTAGCCCTACGTATGCACAAAAGATAGTATAGCCCTACGTATGCACAAAGGAGAGTAACTTCAAAGCACAGCAGCTACTCTACGGTATGAATGAAAGCAGGGCAACTGCAAGGGGAATGCGACGGAGAAGGCTGTCTGAGTGAACAGTGAACGTACAGTACATACCCAACCGCATATCAGTCGAATTCATACTTAGGCTTAGGCTGAGGCTTAGGCTTAGGCTTAGCCCTACGTATGCACAAAAGATAGTATAGCCCTACATATGCACAAAGGAGAGTAACTTCAAAGCACAGCAGCTGCTCTACGGTATGAATGAAAGCAGGGCAACTGCAAGGGGAATGCGACGGAGAAGGCTGTCTGAGTGAACAGTGAACGTACAGTACATACCCAACCGCATATCAGTCGAATTCATACTTAGGCTTAGGCTTAGGCTTAGGCTTAGGCTTAGGCTTAGGCTTAGCCCTACCTATGCACAAAAGATAGTATAGCCCTACGTATGCACAAAGGAGAGAAACTTCAAAGCACAGCAGCTGCTCTTCGGTATGAATGAACGCAGGGCAACTGCAAGGGGAATGCGACGGAGAAGGCTGTCTGAGTGAACAGTGAACGTACAGTACATACCCAACCGCATATCAGTCGAATTCATATTTAGGCTTAGGCTTAGGCTTAGGCTTAGCCCTACGTATGCACAAAAGATAGTATAGCCCTACGTATGCACAAAGGAGATTAACTTCAAAGCACAGCAGCTACTCTACGGTATGAATGAAAGCAGGGCAACTGCAAGGGGAATGCGACGGAGAAGGCTGTCTGAGTGAACAGTGAACGTACAGTACATACCCAACCGCATATCAGTCGAATTCATACTTAGGCTTAGGCTGAGGCTTAGGCTTAGGCTTAGCCCTACGTATGCACAAAAGATAGTATAGCCCTACATATGCACAAAGGAGAGTAACTTCAAAGCACAGCAGCTGCTCTACGGTATGAATGAAAGCAGGGCAACTGCAAGGGGAATGCGACGGAGAAGGCTGTCTGAGTGAACAGTGAACGTACAGTACATACCCAACCGCATATCAGTCGAATTCATACTTAGGCTTAGGCTTAGGCTTAGGCTTAGGCTTAGGCTTAGGCTTAGCCCTACCTATGCACAAAAGATAGTATAGCCCTACGTATGCACAAAGGAGAGAAACTTCAAAGCACAGCAGCTGCTCTTCGGTATGAATGAACGCAGGGCAACTGCAAGGGGAATGCGACGGAGAAGGCTGTCTGAGTGAACAGTGAACGTACAGTACATACCCAACCGCATATCAGTCGAATTCATATTTAGGCTTAGGCTTAGGCTTAGGCTTAGCCCTACCTATGCACAAAAGATAGTATAGCCCTACATATGCACAAAGGAGAGTAACTTCAAAGCACAGCAGCTGCTCTACGGTATGAATGAAAGCAGGGCAACTGCAAGGGGAATGCGACGGAGAAGGCTGTCTGAGTGAACAGTGAACGTACAGTACATACCCAACCGCATATCAGTCGAATTCATACTTAGGCTTAGGCTTAGGCTTAGGCTTAGCCCTACGTATGCACAAAAGATAGTATAGCCCTACGTATGCACAAAGGAGAGAAACTTCAAAGCACAGCAGCTGCTCTTCGGTATGAATGAACGCAGGGCAACTGCAAGGGGAATGCGACGGAGAAGGCTGTCTGAGTGAACAGTGAACGTACAGTACATACCCAACCGCATATCTGTACTGAAGTTGCTGTTGGTTACTGCTGATGCGTATATCGTATATCGTATATGCTGTTTGCCTGAGTGTCAGTGGATGAATATGAACTTCTGCTGTGAATGCAATGGAGACCACAAGATATAGAGTAAAGGCTTTTATTGACCTTGCTTGCACGTTTACGATGTTCCGTCAAGATTGGCACCGACTCCAAGTTGTGACTCCGTCCGCCGCCGAACGCCCTTGCAAGTCGTCCAACGCCGTCCGAACACTCCAACTCGTTGACCCGACGCTTTTGACGCCAGCTAGCAAGCTTGCTAAACCTGTTGACAACCTCTCTCGCCGTCAACCTCTGCTCAATCAACCTCCTTGCTCGCCGCCTCTCCTCTCATCTCCTCCGCTCCTCTCATCTCTCTTCTCTTCGCTCGCTCCTCGCTCCGCTCTTTCTGCCAACTCACTCACGCAAACTCAAAACCTCTCAAAGCACACACATGTCGCACGCCCTATAAAGTGTCACTAAAAGGCCATTGCGCCCTACGCTTCACGTCTCAGACCAGTCGGCTCACCACATCCTCCCCAACTGCCTTGAAAAAGCTACCGTGTCCTGGCACATCCTCCCAACTGCCTTGAAAAACGGCCGTGCCCTGCTACAATATCAGCCGAATTCATATTTAGGCTTAGGCTGAGGCTTAGCAAAAGATGCACAAAAGATAGTATAGCCGTACGTATGCACAAAGGAGAGTAACTTCTAAGCACAGCAGCTGCTCTATGTACGGTATGGATGAACGCAGGGCAACTGCAAGGGGAATGCGTCGGAGAAGGCTGTCTGAGTGAACAGTGAACGTACTTACCTACAGTACATACCCAACCGCATATCAGTCGAATTCATATTTAGGCTTAGGCTTAGGCTTAGCCCTACGTATGCACAAAAGATAGTATAGCCCTATGTATGCACAAAGGAGAGCAACTTCAAAGAACAGCAGCTGCTCTACGGTATGAATGAAAGCAGGGCAACTGCAAGGGGAATGCGACGGAGAAGGCTGTCTGAGTGAACAGTGAACGTACAGTACATACCCAACCGCATATCAGTCAAATTCATACTGATAAGTGACCCCGTACGAGACCGCCTTGGGGCCACAAATCTTGGATGAGCTCACGGTCCAAGCCACCAACCTGCGCTGGCTTACGCTGGACTTGTTACAGCACCTGCGGCAGTAGCAGCCGCGTTCAAGCGGAGTGAACTTCAGTTATGCCAAAAACAGCAACAGAGCGCGCGCAGAGAAGACTGCTGAAGCCAACTGAAACCTGCTATACAGCTAGGCCAGGGGCAGTAGGCGTCCGATAGAAAGAACAATGATGATTGCTGGGTAATAGCTATCGTACTATTACAAGCCGGTAATAAATACTGGGCGGTAGTACCGGATGAAGGGTGAAGTGCCAGTGTGGCACGTGAAGTACATGTGGATGATGTAATAAATAAATACGAAATAAATAAATTCTCCCGATAAAACCAAGCCAACCGCTCAAGACGTTTTCTTCTGACCAAAACTGAGCCGAAGCTCGAACGGCAGTGAAGGTCGGGTGGCTCCCCGTACAGTCATCACGTGACACGGCAGTGCAGCATATATACATTACATGTACGTATAAATATACATAACGTGCAGGTGTGGGCCGGCCACGGAGCTGTGCGGGTCCTCGCTTCACCGCCAGTAGAAAGTACGCCGCCACGCACGGAGGAGTGGGAGGAGCCCTGCTTCACAGTGATTGGCCAGTGGGGCGATGATGGCGACACCACGCGCCGGAGGGAGGCGGCAGATGGAGTCCGCTAATTTGCAATATTTCATGCTGCTGGATTCCACCTCCGACGCGCCCGCGTTGGCAGTTTCAGAGTCCTCACCAAGCCTCAGCTGGAAATTCTGTTGCAGTCCAAATAGAAAGTCTATTGCAGCCAGATTCAATTGATTGAGGGTTGGAGGCGATGGTGTGGTTGCTGGCTGTTGAATACAATAAGCGGTGGCTTCTTGGAAATAGAATTGCAGGGTGATGGGGGGCTCTCGCAGAAATAAAGTTCAGGCTATTGCAGTTGAAGTTGTAGAATTGGCAGTAGTAGTGGTTGTAGTTATTGCAGTGGAATAGTCTCTTGCATAATGGATGAAGCGAGAGCCCCTGGCTGGGCTGTCCCGAGGGAACCAGAGCAAAGGGGGGAGCAGGGAGGGGTGCGAGGGGCCCTTGGGTGCAAAGTGCAAGCCAGTGCGAAACTAAACTTTTTAGGAATAGTACCTATGCACAGTGCATGGTAACCCAAGGGGTATCGGACCGTCCTATTAGCGCAGAGGCAGACAGGTCAAAAATTGGTCATCACCACCAGCAGGGGGGGAGGCAGCGACGCTGGGGGAAAACGTGGGGCCGTTGAAGTGGGACGGGGCCGCTGTCGGTAAGCTGGTGGTGGGGCGGGGCGGCTCTGGCAGACTTGGTGAGGCTGCAGCGGCCACTGACCATCGGCTTCTTCGGCGGCGTCCTCCACACTCAACCGGCGGGACGGCGGCTGCTTCCAGCGCAGTTCTGGTGCAGAAGGCGCGGTGTGCTGCTGGAGGTGCGGGCAGTGCAGGTGGGCTGTGAGTGCGGTTGATGATGGGCGGCTCCAAGGTCGTGGCGTCGTTGTTGATTTTACATAAAAGGTGCATGTACTTGAGGTAAATAATGTGCTCACGACCTAAACTAAATATAAAATACAGAAAACTACTCTTAAATAATGTACATACCTATGTGGTATGGGGAGCCGCTCAGTACACATGCTATTACATACATAAATGGATAATTTACATTAGTTGATAAATCAATTTTATAAAAAAAAATGTTCTTCTTTTAGCCGGGCATCCGGGCGGAAGACGCCAGCGAGCTGGCGCTCGGTCAAGGGGGCGGACTGGCCGAAAACAACCCGTGAGGGTATAAAAGTAAGCCGTACTTTCTCACAAACCCGGCCAGCCCTCATCGCGTTTGGCGACTGTCTTTCGACTCAAGATTACGGTAAGATTTTTAGGTGTCATTACATTAGAATGCACCAGTCGAACCGAGATCTTGTGGTATTCTGGGTGAGAATACCTGTTTGTTTTTGTGCCGGGTCAAACTCGTGCGGAGTCTGTTAAGGCGTCCCGGTCTGCCTAATTACCCACAGTAAATTAGCAGGTGGCTAATTACCGTCTTTTCTCACCTTTAAAATAGATGGGGTGAGGGTGTCACGACTGTGAGGTCGGCGGCTGGTTAATTCCTGCACCAGCCAACGCCGCTGCCGCTTGTTGTTTTAACCACTCAAGCTGTCTCTCAGCCTCGAGAGTTTGCCGCTGCAGATCAGCAAGAGTGGGTGGGACCTGAGTTGGTCCTCCAGTCGCTCCCTGCCACTGTGGTGGTGGCTGCCCTCCTAACCCTGGTGGTTGGCTCGAAGTAGCGAGCGTGGTGCCCTGAGTAGGTAAGGCGAAGGGGGTGGCGACTTGATGCTGACGTGGAGAAGTGGCTCCAGTTTCCATCATAGACATTGCATCTCTAGAGTCTGGCCGAGACGCAGGTTGAGTAGGCTGAGCAGGCTGTTTGGCCTGGTCATAGAACGCGTTGTATTCCGTCATAGCTGGTGGGGAACGCGACCTGGCGGCGGACCGTTGCCTATACCATACGAGAGTGGTAATAGGGACCACCTGTGGCTTGGTAGTGTCGTGGATGGCAGAATCCACCACTTCAACCACCTCCATCTCCCCGCTCAAGGATGCTTTAGTATTGTGCATTACCTTGCGTCTGTAACCAGCCGGCGCCTTGTGCCGAGTGTGGTCTGGGTGATGAACGCGATTGTACCGCCACATGGAGTTGACGTCCACGGCTGATGGTTCCTCAATTAGAAGTTTGCGGAAACCATCATGAAACTCAGTTCCCTTGAATCCGGCTGCCAGATACAGTGGATCATAGGGATCAGCTTCTGTGTCTGCCAATGCCATCATCCTCTCTCCCAGCGCGTCCGTTGTTGGGGGCAAACGCGGGTAAGCGGATGATGCAGAGGCCACAGGTCCCGTCGTTCCTATCATAGTGATAGGATGAGGGAATTGCGCACGACTCCCATACACTGTAGTCACAGTAGGTAGCTGTTGTATGGATGCAGTGCTCGTGATGGTGGGCGCCAAGGTCAATTGTCCGAGACCTGAACAAACAGCCCCAATCGGAGGCGCTGTTTGCGGCGGCTCCAACGTCTGGGAATAGGCTGCGGGGGCTTGAGATTGCCGAACAGCCAAAACCTCATCCAACTTTGAGGAAAGATCTAGTGCCCAGGTTGGGGCAGTTTCCTCAGCTGAATTGGATTTGGACACCGCAGCTCGTAGCGCGCCTGATTTAGCGGCCGCTTGAGCATGCGTTCCAGCTTTTGCCAGAATCGCCCATTCACCCGTTCCAGATGAAGTAGACGGTTCCGCAGCGGGAAGCTCGCCACCCTTTTTCGCATCCCTCTTCTGTTTCTTGGTGGGAAACGTCCTCTGTTGGCTCTCAGCTTGCCGCTTTTCCAAGATCATACGCTCTTCGTCTGGGCGCAGACCCGGGAATCGTGGGCGAGAGGTAGAACGTGACGGTTTCTGCCTCTTTCCCAGTTGGCGCCCTCTGTCTTTTGAGGACCCTTGTGCTTTAGCAGACCCAGTACTGGGTGTGCTGGAGCTAGCGCTGGCCGTCTGTTGGGCTGCTGCTCCTTTCTGTCCAGACCCAAACGCTTTCGGATGTCGCCGGTCGCGCTGGGTCTTCCACTCTCCGGAGCCTTCCTCCTGTTCCTTCGCCCTCCTCTCCTGCTCCTTCTGCCTGTCCATCCGCCTTTGCAGAGCAGCCGGAACAGTGGGGACTCCAGAGGTGGAAGCAGAGATGGCAAGTGGTATTCCTTGTTTTGCCAACTTCTGCTGGGTGATTTGGGTGGTGTCAGTTGGTTCATCACCAGCCTGCACCTCGGAGTCTGCTTTCGCAGCTCCCTTCCCTCCTCTCTTCGCCTGTTGTCGTCGAGAGGGAGGGGTCTCTCCAGGGTCTAGGCCAATAGTTACGCCTTCCTTGAGGAGGTCGATCTCTTTGCGTCGTTCAGCAATGGCTGAACCTAGAGATCGATAGCGACTTATCCACATCCACAACGATTCTTTTGGGTTGGGAGATGGACGCCACCGCTCACTTCTTGGTCCGCGTTCTGCTTCCATCGCGTCTGCGCGATATTTCAGAACGTCTGCCAACTGGTCCTGGCCGTATATAGCATCCCTGTGGTCAATTGAACCATCAGGTCTGGTCTGCACACTAGTGTGGTGGGGCCTGACCACGCGTATGCGTTCCTTCGCCATTTCTGTTAGGCGAATTTGCATGCGCTGCTTCCACGCTCCTACAGTTGTAACAGCTCCGCAGGAGTGCGTCACCACTGTATCTTCATTGTATGGAAATACAGTGAATTCATGGCCGTCAGTAGGTACATAAGCTTGTGTCCTGCTGCGGTACGGCGGGGGATAGGAACAGTCAGCCGACATGCCCTTGACTGGCATTGCGTTCCAATCAGACAGTAAATCGACTGGCTGGGCTAGATTCGCCAAAGTGGGAATCCAGGTGGGAATCGTTTGCCAACAATAGGCTGGAATCGGTTCCCTCAACCTTGCAGGCTGACGTCGCACTGAACAAGGGTTGATGCCCAGATTCGAGCATAGAAAGCTGAAATTGTGCCAGCAATATACTTGATCATGGACATACATGGCGCCCTCGTCCATGAGCTCAATCCAGTTAATGCAGATGTGCTCATAGGGTTTGCCAATGTTTTCTGAGCGCGCGGCATACAAGCCTATGCCTGAACCAGCCCAGTAAGAATGGCCACGTGTGTAGGCGATCTGTGCCTCCACTATGCCCATATCTTTTTCAGACATCAACACTTTTGTGTAGTTAATGTCCTTAGTTTTCTTACTCAACTGAGGCCTGGGGTCGTAGCCGAAAGGCGCGATTCTGCCCCAATGACCTGAGGAGTAAACAAAGCGCACATGGGGTGTCGCATCACCAACTGGACCGTACTCACCCATTCGGGGCAGAGCCACGGCAGTGTTAGCAACCTCCCGACCATGATCGGGCCCAGTGCGCGTTCGGTTTGTGTTCTGGGTGAGGAGGAACTCATTTTTGGCTCTGAGAAGTTCCCAAGGTCCTACCTCACGACGGGGAAGAGCTTGAATCTCCTCTTCCGTCTTTCCCAGATGTGACTCCATCCAATACGTTCTTTGTGTATTGTAAGGAATCAGAAACCTCGGCTTTGCTAGTGCCTGAGGCAGTGGAACAGTATTCGGATCGACTTGGTTGGTCTGTTCCGGAAAACAATAGTGACTGATTTCAAACAGTCTGATTCTTTCCGCGCGGATCATCTGGAGAGCAATTTCTGTCTCTCGCAACCAGGTGGCCACGCGTTGGTCACTCCAATTGGTGCCCGGGTCAACCAGCATATAGTGGGTTGACTTGACTATCTGTCCTGCATACGTATGTGGTGCAGTAAAGACACTCATGTCCGGACACAACTGGAAGGCAGTACAGTTCCATCCCAAATCAGACCATTCAGGGCAGTCTTTGCTTAATTCAGCAGCCCTTTCCTGGTCGGTAGACATGGAACTGTACTTTCCACTTGCCATGCATTCCATGTATGCAGGCTGGTGAAAGTAGTACAGAGGAATTATAGTTGGTACTCCTCCGTGAGGTTCGACGAGCCCTTCCTCCGTCACAGGACGAGCGGGGGCGAGACGGATGTGTTCCATCATGTCGTACCTTTCCATCATGAGTCGTAAGACTTGTGACTCATTGTCCTCACAAGGACAGGTCTCAGCGAAGTTGCGTTTTAACAACTCTTCTGAGTAGTACACCCCAGTGAATGTCGGGCCCATCTTTTCCTGTTTTTCGTGATGGGGCAATTCACAGAGGTACTCATGCTTCCGACCTGGTCCTTCCGAACTATAGGAAGCATGAGCAATGAAGTACTGCTGTAAGTCAGCTTGAATGACTATAGGCAGTGTATGAACGCAGATTTGCTGCTTGTTCATCCACAACCCCAGCAATTACAAACGCTCCCCAAGACGGTAGCGTTTATACCATTTCCTGTCAAAGGTAGGAGAGCTGGGCAAATTCGGAATAGCCCGCCTCTTTTCCTTTAACTCATCTGCTTCTCTCATTTGTTCGTGAGAAAGACGCAGACGGAGGCCTCGGTCGCATTTTTCTAGTCCGACCTTCAAGGCTTCAGCCGCTGTGGCTGGGCGTGGGGTACTGGGCGAAGTTGTGCCTTGTCCAGTGACAGTGCTTTGTTCACTGGGCATTTCAGTACCTTCGGCTTGGGTGGAGGACATGTTTGGTTCCTCCGCCTTCAAGGTGGAAACTCAGCAGTTTGAGGATGTTGGGGGTCCTCAGGGACTGCCGAGTCCAGGGGCCACACTTCGGGCAGTTGAAATCCAGTTGGGAGATCAACTTTGCCTTGGGTGAGCACATGGATAGCATCACGATCACGCCCGAGTTTCAGTAGGCGGATGATGTGCTGTGTGCGCTGTTTCGCGCGAGGGTCTTTGGTGGGCGGGCGCCACTGGCTTTCGGGTCAAACGACG
>JASAMW010006939.1:0-23781 GCA_030247985.1 Epsilonema sp. ZAB3_2
GTTTCGTCCTTTCCACACACAGGGGCGAGCATTGCACTTTCTCCTCGCTACGTCGTGACCTGCCAGTCTATTACGAGTCGAAGAAACCAATTTTGGGGATGACAGCACAGCGGGGATAATTCGGACTGTTTTAGTTGGGAAGAAAAAAATTGGTGATCTGATCATGGAACTATCAAAAATGATCCCCGTACGCTCTACTATTTGGCGGTTGAACGTACATTTCCTGGGTTCGTCCTCCTTCCTAAATGAGCAAGCCCGAATTCCCCCCCCCCCTTTTCCTTACCATCCCACTCGTGCGTCTTGCTATGCGCTTTCAGTCCGGCCGTCGTTTGAAACTTCTGACTGCACACCGTGCACGAGTGGACGGGCAGGCGGTTGTTGCCAGAGGCTGACGCAATTTCGTCTTCTTCCCCGTTTTCCAACACCACCAACTCTTCCTCGTCGTTATCCACTCCTGGTACTGATGTTCCATTCTTCCCCGCACTCTCCTTTTTCACTTCCGCCTGCACAAACAACAACAAAAAAAGGCCAGTATTCGCTTGCCCGGTGAGGAAGGTCCGTTTCGCCCTCCTGGCCGACTTTTTGAGCTCGAGTTCAGCAAACACGCAAAGCACGCCAAGCAAGTCTCTTTCAATTTTGGGTATACTTTTAAAAATAAATTGCTTCGGCTTTATTTACGCGTTTGCTAACTGCAGCTCAAAAAATCGGCGAGGAGGGCGAAAACGGCACCTCCTCTTATGGGGCAAGGCGAATACGACAGACAACAGACAGGTGTGTAGTTCAACGGTTAGAACGCTCGCCTGGAGCGCGAGAGGTGGAGGGATCGATTCCTCTTGTGCAACTGAAGAAAAAACATTGCCGTTCAACCAAAAGTTCAACTGAACAATAAATAGCGCATGCACCTGCATACTGAAGGGTACGATGGGAAAAACCCGGCCCAAGGAAAATGCCTAGTTCTACATATCTCAGCAATCAATGGACCGATTGAGACAAATATTATATCAATCGATTCCTTGAACTCTCCTCTTTCAAACGAGCTATTTGGTTCATCATTTTGCAGCAACAGCAAGTTCGCAGGAGCTTAGGTTGCCGGGTTTACACCAAAGGGCCGGGTTTACCCCACAGTACCCTAAAATATCATATCAATCGATTCCTTGAGCTCTCCTCTTTCAAACGAGCTATTTGGTTCATCATTAGCAGCAACAGCAAGTTCGCAGGAGCTTAGGTTGCCGGGTTTACACGAAAGGGCCGGGTTTACCCCACAGCACCCTACCTGTTTTCGGTTCGTCCGCCTTTTTCGTCTCCCCCTCTCCCTCCTGTCGCCTCTGTTCAGGTTTGGAAGTACTCGATGTCTCCTTAACACTTTCCTCCGGCGGGATAACTTCGATATCGTCGTCATTCTCCTCTTGACTCGGACTGGGATTGCAGTTGCTTTCGTTGTTGTTGCTGTTGACGCCCGTACCTGCCATCATCTGTCTTAACGTCCGCTGTTGTCCCTCTGTCATCTGAGTGGGCTGCTGTGTGTTGGCAGGGATTAGGCTGCTGCTACTGCTGTTGTTTGGTGGGGTAGCAGTAACCAATGCCGCACAAACTGGGAATATCTGCAACGCAATGAAAATGTGTCAATAAAACTACATGCATTGCATAGTGCTGTAGAGGTAGAATGCGTACAGAAGCAATACTACCATGGTACAATGGCGTAAACCAGGCCATGAGAAAATCCGGCCACCAAGTTTCAAAACTGAAAATCTCAGCATCCAATAGACCGATTGAGTCAAATAAGATAGCAATCGATTCCCTGAACTCCCCTCTTTCAAATGAGCTACTTGGTTTATCATTCGCTGAAACAGCAGTTCAGAGGAGCTTGGCCGGATTTACCCCGCAGTATCCTACATATAATTTTACCGTACAGCATACCTGGCCGGTTTTATCATCGAAGTTGACTTTTCCGGGGTGCTGTTGCATCAGATGCCTGTAATAGTCGAGCAGTGCACTGAAGGTGGTACGGCAGAGATTGCAGTAGAAATACAAGCCGCGAATTCGCCCGGTCTTAAGGCAGATGGCGTCGTGCTTATTCAGCTGCTCAGCAGATACGAAACACCCTGCGCACCCCTGACAGATGTACAGGTGAAAACTTTCCAAATGCGAGCGAAGCAGAGGCAGATAGTCAAATCGTAGCGAGGGGCAGATGGGGCAAAACCACGTGCCCGGGCCCTGTTTAGTAGCAGCCGAAGAAGACTGCTTCTGCACTGCACTACTAACAACACTGGTTGCAGGTTTATCACCGCTCTTTGCAGTTTCCGGCTGCGTCGGCGCCGTGGCTCCGTTGCTAGAGGCGGAGGCGGCGGCGCTTTCTCCGGAGTTCGAGTTCAGCTGCGGCTCCGGTATCCAGTGTCCGTGTTTCAGGACCAAATGTCGGCGTAGGCCGAAGATAGAACAGTGCCATTCCACGCAAAGCGGACAGCGCAGACCCAGCTGATTCTTGGCGCAGAGACGCACGCAGTGGCAGTTGTTGGTGGTGGCACCGAGTTGGTGCAGCACCCGCAGGTGCTCGCGCATTCGCGGCCAGCCCTCCATCACCGCGTTGCACGCGGTACACGCGAGAAAGTCCGCGTTCCGACTCCCCGCGGCTCCCTTCAGCGTTTTCTCCAACGCGCCCCCATCCCCCTTAGGCCCCAGCTGCAGTCTCGCGGTTTTCGCGAACACAAACTCCAGACTCTTGGCCAACGCGTCCTGCGCCACTGACACGCGACAACCTCGCAAGGTTTCCGCGGGACACTTCACCAATCTCTCACCCACCAGCAGTCGTCTCGTTCGATCCGTGGCGCAATCGTGCTCGTTGTTGTATTTGCGCGCGGGAACGTAGCTTCCGCAAAGGTCGCAAACCACATGCTCATCTTGCGCCCAAACCTTCAATCAATCAAAAACCTTCATTCGCACAATTGTGGAAAAAGGGAAGAACACACACCAGCCAGCACAGAATATGTACTTACTAACCGCAGTCTACATGCAGTGTACTGTACAGTAAGGTTAGACCAACAGAATGTACTGTACGAACTTTAGGTGCGGAGTAATACTACCTGTAACATGCCAATACCTGACCTGCCAATACCTGCCAATACCAATACGTGACTACATGTCAATACCTTCAATACAGTAACATGTCAATACCTTCTCCCTCCTTTGCGGCGGTTCCTGTACGCTGTCGCCGCTTAACACGTGTTCCAAAAGGCCCACTAGTTCCTCCGGGTCTTTTTGGTGTTCCAGCAGGTGATTGGTGAAGAAAAGCTCGAACCGGCACTCCTTGCTGCACTCGGGACAGGTGTAGGTGTCGTGCTGTTTGTGTTCCGCGGCGTGCAGCTCCATATCGAAGCAGTGCTCGTACTGCTTGTCGCAGTGCTTGCATCGCAACGGCACGCTGTCCAAATGCGGCAGGTACTTGATGAGTATGGTGGGCTGCTGCGCCGTATTCAGTTTTTGCGGCGCGTACAGCGTCAAATTGCGAAGCGCGTCGAGTCTGTGCCGTTGTACCAACTCCGCGTACAGTTCCCGACTCCGTTCTTTCCACAGCGGCAACTGCAAGCCGCAGCATACGCATACCAAGAACTGATAACACACGCGGACTATGCCGCTACCGCCGCCGCTGGCAGCAGTTCTGACCGCCTCCCAGGCTTTTTCTGTGTCGCAGGCGTGATATTCCAAAGCCCGCTTGCTTAGAAAGCCCTTGCAGCACAGGTGGCACGCGTAGAGCTTAACGCCCTTTTCGTGCACCAGATGACACTGCAGATCTTTCCAAGAGCTCCAGCTCTTGCCGCAGAAGAGACAGTCCCAGATCTGGGGCCCGGCTCTCACTTCTTTAAACAGTTGCTTCTGCTGCTGTTTCTGCTGTACTTTCTTCGCCTTTTTACTCTCCGGAGATGCAGCTGTAGATGTGGAGGCTGGGCGCTTTGAGGTAGATGGTTTCTGGGGCTGTGCTTGCTCTTTTTGAACTTGCGGCTGTGCGGGAAGGGAGAACAGCTCGGCGACTGCGCTTTCCGCTGTCTGCTTCTTTTCTTCCAATGCTCCTGCAAGCAATACATACGTGTACTGTGTCTGTACATAATATTCGGGATTGAAAGTAGCTTACCGTATTTACCGGTGCATAGCCCCATGGGGGTATGCAAAAATTGAGAGGTCCCATATGGGGGTATGCATAGGGGGGGTTATGCATGGGGGGGGGGTTATGCATGGGGCATTTTTTATGTTTTTGAGAGGTGCGCAGAGGCATATTTTTTAGGTCAAAAGCACATGTTTTAGGGCATAATTGAGGTCAAAACACGGTTATTCTAGTACAATACACCCCCAAGCAGGCTTATAGACATCTTAGCTTGGTGTGGGAGTGGCTATGGGTACTATATGACCAGCTTACATAGGTAGGTTCAGGTACTGTACAGTACATATGGGGGTATGCATAGGGGGGGGGTTATGCATTGGGCATTTTTTATGTTTTGCCAATATGGGGGTATGCATTGGGGGGGGTTATGCATTGGGGGGGGGGGGTTATCTACCGGTAAATACGGAACTTACATACAGTACGTACAATGGTTGCATACCAGCGATGGCCATGTGCGTACAATTACGTACGTACGTACGTACATGATGCACTAATATAGGACGCACCTATTCAAAGTTATCGTGCCAACAACTCTATTATGCTCTGCTGACACCTCGTTGTTTACGCTGGGATACCTATGTGATACTTTTTATTACAAATTTTAATCAAAAAATGCAAACAATGTATTTTTTGCACGCGACTGTTTCTTGTGTTCAGCATAGGGTCTGAACTTAGGAAAGCCTTAGCCTTAGCCTAGGCCTAGCCTATGTACGCAGGAGTGGAACACAACACACAATCGCGACAAAAATTACAATGTTTGCATTTTTGATCAAAATTTGTAATTAAAAATTATATCACATAACGTACCCCAACGTAAACAACGAGGTGTCAGCAGAACATGAGCAAGACATAATAACTTTGAATACTATAAGACGCACATAGCGCACGCAAACAAAAGCATGGACAGCCGTGAACGCTCGGCGTACAATACAGTACAGCACATTATGGCCCATTCACATTGGGGGACGTGCGCTCGGCGTGTCCATGGCTCGATCCACTCGAAAGGATGTGCCGGGCGTACGCCGAGCCACCGTCCAATGTTTATGTGAATGCGCCATTTACACCCATACTTGAATACGTACGTACATTTCATAACATAAGCCACTGCTGGCAAAAAAGTACGGGAATTGACTTTTATTACTTTCATTGCTGTCAGTTCCTGCCGAAGTTTCAGCTCGATTTTCAGCCGTTTCCTGAGTTTGCGTCGCGTTGTTGACGTCGGAAGTTTCGCTCCTTTCCGAATTCTCCATTCCTCACCGCAGGATTGCTTCAAATGTTCCGCAATTATGAAGAAATGTGGCAAATTTCCCGAAATTTCGTCACCATTTCCCAGCGATTTCGTTCCACTCGGGTAAATTCCGGGTAAATAACGCTGGTAAATGCGTGAAACGGTACACTCCGCAGTGAATTTCTTCACCATTACGCAGAGATCAATCGATAACGCGCGCTGCCGCGCCCTCTCCGCAACACAGCACACGCAGGGACAAATCAATAAAGCACTCTGACCAATCCGCGTTGACTGCGCGCGTACACAATTGCGCCACCAAGCGCTCGACCAATCAGCGCGCTCTTCCGCAGCGACGACGCCATCTTGAATGCGACGCGGCCATCTTTTGATTGGAGCGCCACCTAGCGGATTTTTTCGCAACATCATTTTCCAGTTCTCTTCTCAATGCTTGTCGATATAATGAGGAACAAAATGTTCGTTTCCTGCAAACAGAGAGCACCGCACAGCACAGTGTATTGATTTTATTTTACGCGTGCATTCAACGGCAATATCAAAACGTAATATATGTACGGTGGAACACACTACACACATCCATCAAAACCGCGGGACCGTAGTTTACCGCTAATAAGCCAAGAAGGTCTAATAAAATTCCATTAGGAGTTCACGGATTCCTATGTTTCATCATGTAAAAAAGCGGCAAAATAACATTCGAAGTTCGAGCATAACATTCGCATTTTTCCTTCTCTTTTTTCGAATATATAATGCTATGCGAATGTTATGCTCGAACTTCCAATGTTATTTTGCCGCTTTTTTACATGATAAAGTATAGGCGTCCGTGAACTCCTAAAGGGATTTTATTAGACCTTCTTGGCTTATTAGCGGTAAACTACGGTCCCGCGGTTTTGAGGGATATGTACAAATTGTACGTATTTACGTACTGTATTTACTTTACTACATACTTCGTATGTTACGTACGTGGATTACTCACATCTCTCATAATACAAAACTTACGCTGACAAAATATACTGGACTGGGTGAACAACAATTACGTGTTTTGATTTTCCGCTTTCTTTTGCGCTTGCGCCCTTCTTTTTTCCCTTTTCTTTCGTACACATTCAATAGAGCCATTTCTTCTTTTTCTGGGGGCGTGAATCGGGCGTTTCGGTAGGTCGGTACTAACTTTTCTTTTGACGTTTTTCTGCTTCTTTCTCACCACAAACAACCACAGCCATCATGTCAGCGTTGCCTTATCAAGCATCGCCAGCTGGGATCGCAGTGAGGATGAGCGAGTGATGGAATACTACGAGCAGACAGCAGAGACTGGCCAGGAATGGGAGGTGACAGTAACGCGGAGGAAGCTGCAAGATGGGGCGCAGCAGCAGCTGGAGCTCATCTGTCGCTGGTCAGCCCCATCGGAAGACACGTGCCCACCATGTGACGCCGCCATACTGCAAGCCAGTCTGCAGCGTCTTCTGGCAGGCATCACTGGTCCAGTGTTGGGACACATCGCCAAGCTGGGGAAACGCGCACAGCTGGAGAAAGAACAACAAGCCGGCGAGCATGAAGGCGGCAACATTAGAAGTGTTAGAAGCACCAGCAGCATCGGATCGCTGCCACGACTCGAACACACTCCAGACACGCAGGACAGTCCGAATGCGGATGCAGCTGTGACAGCCACCTCAGCAGCTGATGGACTGAAGAAGGTACAGGAAGGCATGAATGCGATGATCACCAGACTGCAGAAGGACAGAGACAACGCGGAGGCGAAAGCTGCAGCTGCACAGGAGAAAGTGAAAGCGCTACAGGACCAATTGACGACCGCGGAAGAGAAACTGGGCCGGCTGGAGATGGAAGGCAAGTCGCTGTTGGGTGAGAGGGCAGAGATGGAACGACTAGCGGACGAGGCGAAGGCGAGGTCAGACGAGCGCTCCGAAGAGCTGAACAAGTTGAGAGAGCAGGCAGTGGGGTACGAAAAGCGGCTGCAAAAGCTCCAAAAGAAGGGAGAAAAGCCAGCAGAAGATGAAGGTCAACTGGTCACTGGAGGAGATGAAGATCAGCTGCGGAAGCAATGTGAGGAGTTGGAGAAGGAGCGAGACCGATTGGCGGATGAGCTGCAAAAGACGAAACAGGCTCTGAGAACCACACTGAAGCAAACACAGGACACATTCCGGAAGGACAAGGAAGCAGTTAGGCTGAAGGAGATGGGAGAAGCTACTACAGAGCAGCAGAAGAGGACAGCGGTGGCCGTGCAGACAGATGACGATAGTCAAAGTCAGGAGCAGACAGAAGCAGCTCAAGTGGAACGTATTCAAGCGCAGCTGTGTCGCCTTGAGACCTTCCTGATGCAACCGCAACAAGTTCGGCTGAATGTGCAATTGCCAATCCGGAAGATGAAGAAGCAGACCCACTAATACTATCTAGCTTTTCTACATACCGTATGTACGTGCCACGCCAATTATTTCTGCACATACTGTTGTGTACAGTAGATACTGTAGATACGTGCAGTGTTTGCTTACGGTGCAGTGTTTGCTTGCACTATGTACAAATACAGTGTATTACAATACGTTGGTGGAAGACGCAAAAGCAGTGGATGAGGCACGACGATGAAACAAAACATGAAATGCAATATACAGAGTGTCTCATAATATACCGAACACATTTCCGTGCATGTAACTCTGGAATCAAACGTTGGATTTTCATGCGGTTTTTTGTATTTATAGTAGCCAAGGCTTCAACTTAGACGTGTACAAAATTTCAACTATTTTCTCCACACACTTCGGAAGTTGCGACCGTTTGAATCTCGAAGCTCAAAATCGACGTTTTTCTTCAGTATGGAGAAAAATTTAGGTCTTAATTTTCAAGATAGCCTGTTCCATGCGTTTGCTATGGTAGCACTGGGGATAACACATGAGATACAAATTTCCTAGCAATTTGGGACCTCTTTTTTCATTACGAGACTAATTTTATCTTGGACCCATGCACAAAAGACCCCTAAATCGGCACTACCAGTTAGAAAATCCTCGTTTTTGACCGCCGGAGAAAGAAGGTGTTTGAACACCTTCCACTGGGCCTTACGAAGCTAAAATGCTGTACACATCTAAGTTGATGTCTTGGCTACTAACTACCAAAAACAGAATGCAAATCTAACGTGTGGTTACAGAGTTACATGCACGGAAAAGTGTTCGGTTTATTGTGAAACACCCTGTACATACAATATGTGCATAAAACACTTCTAAGCCAAGCCAAGCCTTGTCCATAGCTAAGCCTAAAGCCTATGTCCATAGCTAAGCCTAAGCCTATGTCCATTGCTAAGCCTACGCCTATGTCCATAGCTAAGCCTAAGCCTATGTCCATAGCTAAGCCTAAGCCTATGTCCATAGCTAAGCCTAAGCCTATGTCCATTGCTAAGCCTAAGCCTAAGCCTATGTCCATAGCTAAGCCTAAGCCTATGTCCATAGCTAAGCCTAAGCCTAAGCCTATGTCCATAGCTAAGCCTATTACTTTTACAATAGATAGAAAATTTTTACTATGTCTACAGCAAAGCCTAAGCCTATGTCCAATGCTAAGCAAATACCTAAGGCTTTGTCCATTGCTAAGCCTAAACCAACAAATGTCCATTGCTAAGCCTAAGCCTAAGCCTATGTCCATTGCTAATCCTACGCCTATGTCCATAGCTAAGCCTAAGCCTAAGGCTATGTCCATTGCTAAGCCTACGCCTATGTCCATAGCTAAGCCTAAGCCTATGTCCATAGCTAAGCCTAAGCCTATGTCCATAGCTAAGCCTAAGCCTATGTCCATAGCTAAGCCTAAGCCTATGTCCAATGCTAAGCCAATACCTAAGGCTTTGTCCATTGCTAAGCCTAAACCTACAAATGTCCATAGCTAAGCCTAAGCCTAAGCCTATGTCCATTGCTAAGCCTACGCCTATGTCCATTGCTAAGCCTAAGCCTATGTCTATAGCTAAGCCTAAGCCTAAGCCTACGTCCATAGCTAAGCCTAAGCCTAAGCCTATGTCCACAGCTAAGCCTAAGCCTAAGCCTATGTCCATTGCTAAGCCTATGCCTATGTCCATAGCTAAGCCTAAGCCTATGTCCATAGCTAAGCCTAAGCCTATGTCCATAGCTATGCCTAAGCCTAAGCCTATGTCCATTGCTAAGCCTATGCCTATGTCCATAGCTAAGCCTAAGCCTATGTCAATAGCTAAGCCTAAGCCTAAGCCTATGTCCATTGCTAAGCCTATGCCTATGTCCATAGCTAAGCCTAAGCCTATGTCCATTGCTAAGCCTACGCCTATGTCCATAGCTAAGCCTAAGCCTATGTCCATAGCTAAGCCTAAGCCTATGTCCATAGCTAAGCCTAAGCCTATGTCCATAGCTAAGCCTAAGCCTATGTCCAATGCTAAGCCAATACCTAAGGCTTTGTCCATTGCTAAGCCTAAACCTACAAATGTCCATTGCTAAGCCTATGCCTAAGCCTATGTCTATTGCTAAGCCTATGCCTATGTCCATAGCTAAGCCTAAGCCTAAGCCTATGTCCATTGCTAAGCCTACGCCTATGTCCATAGCTAAGCCTAAGCCTATATCTATAGCTAAACCTAAGCCTATGTCCATTGCTAAGCCTACGCCTATGTCCATAGCTAAGCCTAAGCCTATGTCCATAGCTAAGCCTAAGCCTAAGCCTATGTCCATAGCTAAGCCTAAACCTAAGCCTATGTCCATAGCTAAGCCTAAGCCTAAGCCTATGTCCATAGCTAAGCCTACGCCTAAGCCTATGTCCATTGCTAAGCCTACGCCTATGTCCATAGCTAAGCCTAAGCCTATGTCTATAGCTAAGCCTAAGCCTATGTCCATTGCTAAGCCTACGCCTATGTCCATAGCTAAGCCTAAGCCTATGTCCATAGCTAAGCCTAAGCCTAAGCCTATGTCCATAGCTAAGCCTAAACCTAAGCCTATATCCATAGCTAAGCCTAAGCCTATGTCCATAGCTAAGCCTAAGCCTAAGCCTATGTCCATTGCTAAGCCTAAGCCTAAGCCTATGTCCATTGCTAAGCCTACGCCTATGTCCATAGCTAAGCCTCAGCCTATGTCTATAGCTAAGCCTAAGCCTATGTCCATTGCTAAGCCTACGCCTATGTCCATAGCTAAGCCTAAGCCTATGTCCATAGCTAAGCCTAAGCCTAAGCCTATGTCCATAGCTAAGCCTAAACCTAAGCCTATGTCCATAGTTAAGCCTAAGCCTAAGCCTATGTCCATAGCTAAGCATAAGCCTAAGCCTATGTCCATTGCTAAGCCTACGCCTATGTCCATAGCTAAGCCTAAGCCTATGTCCATAGCTAAGCCTAAGCCTATGTCCATAGCTAAGCCTAAGCCTATGTCCATAGCTAAGCCTAAGCCTAAGCCTATGTCCATAGCTAAGCCTAAGCCTAAGCCTATGTCCATAGCTAAGCCTAAGCCTAAGCCTATGTCCATAGCTAAGCCTAAGCCTAAGCCTATGTCCATTGCTAAGCCTACGCCTATGTCCATAGCTAAGCCTAAGCCTATGTCTATAGCTAAGCCTAAGCCTATGTCCATTGCTAAGCCTACGCCTATGTCCATAGCTAAGCCTCAGCCTATGTCCATAGCTAAGCCTAAGCCTAAGCCTATGTCCATAGCTAAGCCTAAACCTAAGCCTATGTCCATAGCTAAGCCTAAGCCTAAGCCTATGTCCATAGCTAAGCCTAAGCCTAAGCCTATGTCCATTGCTAAGCCTACGCCTATGTCCATAGCTAAGCCTCAGCCTATGTCTATAGCTAAGCCTAAGCCTATGTCCATTGCTAAGCCTACGCCTATGTCCATAGCTAAGCCTAAGCCTGCCTAAGCCTATGTCCATAGCTAAGCCTAAACCTAAGCCTATGTCCATAGCTAAGCCTAAGCCTAAGCCTATGTCCATAGCTAAGCATAAGCCTAAGCCTATGTCCATTGCTAAGCCTACGCCTATGTCCATAGCTAAGCCTAAGCCTATGTCCATAGCTAAGCCTAAGCCTATGTCCATAGCTAAGCCTACGCCTATGTCCATAGCTAAGCCTAAGCCTATGTCCATAGCTAAGCCTAAGCCTATGTCCATAGCTAAGCCTAAGCCTAAGCCTACGTCCATAGCTAAGCCTAAGCCTAAGCCTATGTCCACAGCTAAGCCTAAGCCTAAGCCTATGTCCATTGCTAAGCCTACGCCTATGTCCATAGCTAAGCCTAAGCCTATGTCCATAGCTAAGCCTAAGCCTATATCCATAGCTAAGCCTAAGCCTAAGCCTATGTCCATTGCTAAGCCTATGCCTATGTCCATAGCTAAGCCTATGCCTATGTCCATTGCTAAGCCTACGCCTATGTCCATAGCTAAGCCTAAGCCTATGTCCATAATTAAGCCTAAGCCTATGTCCATAGCTAAGCCTAAGCCTATGTCCATAGCTAAGCCTAAGCCTATGTCCAATGCTAAGCCAATACCTAAGGCTTTGTCCATTGCTAAGCCTAAACCTACAAATTTCCATTGCTAAGCCTATGCCTAAGCCTATGTCTATTGCTAAGCCTACGCCTATGTCCATAGCTAAGCCTAAGCCTCTGTCCATTGCTAAGCCTACGCCTATGTCCATAGCTAAGCCTAAGCCTATGTCTATAGGTAAGCCTAAGCCTATGTCCATTGCTAAGCCTATGCCTATATCCATAGCTAAGCCTAAGCCTATGTCCATAGCTAAGCCTAAGCCTCTGTCCATAGCTCAGCCTAAGCCTATGTCCATAGCTAAGCCTAAGCCTAAACTTATGTCCATAGCTAAGCCTAAGCCTAAGCCTATGTCCATAGCTAAGCCTAAGCCTTATGTCCATTGCTAAGCCTAAGTCTATGTCCATAGCTAAGCCTAAGCCTAAGCCTCTGTCCATTCATAAGCTAATTCTATCTCCACAGCTAAGCCTAAGACTAAGCCTATGTACATTGCTAAGTCTCAGCCTATGTCCATAGCTATGCCTAAGCCTAAGCCTATGTCCATTGCTAAGCCTAAGTCTATGTCCATTGCTAAGCCTAAGCCTATGTCCATTGCTAAGCCTATGCCTAAGCCTATGTCCGTCCATAGCTAAGCCTAAGCCTATGTCCATTGCTAAGCCTACGCCTATGTCCATTAAGCCTCAGCCTATGTCCATAGCTAAGCCTAAGCCTATGTCCATAGCTAAGCCTAAGCCTAAGCCTCTGTCCATAGCTAAGCCTAAGCCTATGTCCATAGCTAAGCTACGTTGTCACGCATCGATGACAGGGATCACCACACTTGATAAAGGCGCAAGGGTCCTCCTTCGGACATTCGGGATCACAGTCGGGAATGGCTACAAAAACAAGCAAACGAGCAATAAGTGCAACAGAGCGGGTCGTCAGATACAATAGATCGGCTACTGTAAAGCTTCGTGTGAAGCACCCGAGGGATTGGATACGTTTATCGCCGATTCTAGGGGTTATAACGTACCACATGTACATAGAGTATGTATGTACTCCATATGTACCGTACTTACGTTCACACACAGGTGTAAAGGAGATTGGTGAATGGATGTTGCAATGAAAGCAGCAGGCAAGTTCGTGTTTCCTATGTACGTACACGCGACTACAATGCTTTTTTGTGGTACATTACATTGTAAACGTTTTTCCTTTCTAATCATAACTTGTTCAAAATGTAAAATGAAACTTTATTAGTTTTTAATTCAACTTTTAAGTTGTTAACTTTAATAAATTATTGCACTAATAATTTTTAAATTCAAATTCGTCAAAGTTCGGTCTTCAAATTCGGTCCCAAAACAGGGCAAGGTGCTGACAAAAGTAAAGTTATGTTGTAGTATATTATGTACAGAGTGGCTCATAATAAACCAGCCACCTTTTCGTGCATGTAACTCTGGAACCACACGTTAGATTTTCATGCGGTCTTTTTCTATTTTGTATCCAAGGCTTCAACTGACATGTGTAGAAAATATCAGCTATTTGGTCCTTATACTTCGGAAATTGCGACGGTTTCAATCTCTTAGCTCAAAATCGACGTTTTTCTTTAGTATGGAGAAAAATCTCGGCCTTAATTTTTCAAGATACCCACTTCCATGCGTTTGTCATGCTGACACTGGGTCTAATGCATGAAATACACATTTACAAGTATTTTGGGACATCTTTTGTCATTACGAGACTAATTTTATTTTGGACCATGCACAGAAGACCCCTAATCGGCACTACATAGCAGTTCGAAAAACCCTCGTTTTTTGACCGCCGGAGAAAGAAGGTAGTATTTGAGCAGCTTCCACTAGGCCTATGAAGCTGAAATTCTGTACACATCTAAAGTTGAAGCCTTGGCTACAAAATAAAAAACCGCATGCAAATCTAAGGTGTGGTCAACGAGTTACATGCACAGAAAGGTGGCTGGTTTATTATGAGACACCCTGTATAAAAGTCATGAAGCTTGCCTTGCGAATATTGGTGCAGCAGGTATCTTTACCGGGTAAATTTTACCCGGTACCGGGACAATTTTGAGCCGGTAAAATTTACCGGCTTACCTTTTACCGCCTGGCCTTGCCGGTATTACCAGAGCCGGTAAAAATTTTTACCGCCGGTACAGGATTTTACCGCCTACCACCTTGCACTGCGAGTACCAGGTAAAAATTAATGGCTGTATGTACGATCGAGCTATTTCAAGAATTTCAAGCAAGTTTTTGTGCAGCAGTGCTAAGTTCTCGACATACTTACTTTCTGTGAAATTTCACACCTTTACTTTCTGTGCTTGTTGGTCACTTTTTATGAATCCAAGCACATGAACATCTAAACTAAATATCATTAGGATATTGCCTAGGTTTCATTTCATATCCTCGACATCCGCAATTGGCACCCAGGTTCTCTTGGCCATTGGGCCCAAAAATAACTTCTCCAATCAAATGAACAAAAATTATTGGGAAGCAGGCTGTACGTACAGAAAGATGGAATTATTTTTTGGTCATGTTTGTTTAGTACGTACGTACGCACCTACATACCTATGCTTACGCATGCTGTGCGGTACGTACGTACTACGTAACGTAATTCGATGGAATTGAAAGTGTCGTTGTGCCCCAGCAAAGCTTTGCAACAACTGTTACGACCACAAATAAATTTGCCTGAAATTAGGCCACACATTTTACCGGATTTACCAGGTAAAAATTTCTGACTTACCGGTTTTACCAGGTAAGGATTTTTGAAAAAGGTAAAATTACCGGTTTACCGGGTAAAATGCCATGCAGCCGGTATGCACCAATACTTGCGAAAACCCATTCACCAGAGTCCCCTTTAGTAGGACAAGTCGAATTCGACGTCGATCCTTCGGTGGGCACATCGCGGCACCAACGACACAGAGGGCATACAGGGTCAGAGGGGCGAACCTCGTAGCAAGATTCACAGATGGTAGCCCGGTTTGCCTCAAATTTCTTCTCAATCACATTTTCTGTAACTGCCACCTCCATCTTCATCACCACTGCGACCACAAGTGCTGTACAGTGTAGCAGCACTCGCAGCATGTTTGTTTATACAGGCTGTTTACTATGATATGCAACCTCTAAAATGCTTATAACTTCTGTATTAAGAGAGGAATTTCAACCAGGTTTTTTTATTAGAAACTTGAAAATACTGTATGCCTGACAATCTTGCAAAATTTCATTGATGGGTCTTAAAGGGGCCCAGACATAAATACCCTTGTCTTTTTGTATTTGAAAAAGTACCCCAAAAATGCGAGCCTGGGCCCCAAATACGTCTAACAACACAATAACAGCACGATTATATCGTAAAAATACTGAAAACTATGGTTTGATGCTTCACTATGGAAATCAAAAACCAGGTACATTTTCAAATTCCCGCCTTTTTCAAACACAGCCAATGTCGTGCAGCGTGAGGCATCAGCCATCAGCGTAACCTTTTCGGGGCTATTCCCAACGTACGTACTTACGATGATGGCTGATTTCACACGCACATTGGCTGTATTTGAAATAGGCGGGAATTTGAAAATGTACCTGGTTTTTGATTTCCATAGTGAAGCATCATACCATAGTTTTCAGTATTTTTACAATATAATCGTGCTGTCATTGTGTTGTTAGACGTATTTGGGGCCCAGGCTCGCATTTTTGGGGTACTTTTTCAAATACAAAAATACAAGGGTATTTATGTCTGGCCCCCTTTAAGTACGAAGGGAATTATGAAGCCTCAAACATTGGGGTCAAAATAGGCAGTAGTGCGAGAAGCGCTCGATTTTTGAAGTCCACGTGGAAGGAGGTGTGCTGTTCCGCTTCATTCAAGCATCCATTCGGATCTTATGCAGCTTACAATACCAAAACATAAAGGAAACAGTGCCGCCATCCCTACGAACATGCTTGAAAAAGAGTCTTTCCAGAGTTTTGAAGACGGCTGCACAGTGCTGGAAGACAGAGGCGGGCACGTCGAAAAATCGGACCTGAAAAGGCGTCGCTTGTTTCTTCGTTAATAGTACGTGTATGTTAATGAAATTTTGCATGCTAGTCAGGCATATTTTCAATTTCTAATAAAAAAAACCTGGTTGAAATTCCTCTCTTAATACAGAAGTTATAAGCATTTTAGAGGTTGCATATCATAGTAAACAGCCTTTATAATTTCCTTCACGAAAAAAAGGCAACAGACGATGAATTGAAAATGATTTGGCCACTATGGGGAACAACCGTTCGTGGATACTGACTGATGTGTTAGTGTTGCTACTCAACTGAAGATCTTTCGTAGTCATAAAATTTTGTCACAATGTCGTTTTTGTTCGTTTCCCGTACGTTTTGGCTAAATAGACATTTTAATTTCGAAAGATTTGGCATGAGTGCAATACTGTAGGTTTTGTTCGTAAACATAATTTCGTAAAAATGTTCTTACGAAATAAACCCAGCAATATCTGTGTGGGAAAATTGGAAACTACGATAATGATGGTAGCAAAAATATCTAATTCTGCTTAGGAAGAAGCAGAATTAGATAATTTTTGATAGTAGGCAAGGAACACTGGCATAACGTAAGGTCAAGGATAACCAGCAATAGTTTCTGCTCACGCCTAAAACCTAGAACCAGTCACTTATCTCGGTTCTGTCAACGCCTACTCCAGGAGCAATAAATGCCTTACAAATTATTCTACGGCGTGCTTCCACTGTTCAGCCCAGTCCATCCAGTGAACTTTCTACGCTCTCAATTCAATTGAGAGCGTAGAAAGTTCACTGGATGGACTGGGCTGAACAGTGGACAGCTGAACAGTGGCTGATCAGTGATCAGCTTTTTTATTTATGATTGAAACTGAATAAGGAAACAAAATATATTGAATGGAACATTCTTCGGAAAAGTTAGTAGAATAGACACTAGCCAGTAGCTAAACTGATATGTAAACATCAGAGCCTAGGTATATCCATAGCTAAGCCTAAGCCTAAGCCTTTGTCCATTGCTAAGCCTGTCCATAGCTAAGCCTAGCCTAAGCCTATGTCCATTGCTAAGCCTAAGTCTAGTCCATAGCTAAGCCTAGCCTATGCCCATTGCTAAGCCTAAGCCTATGTCCATAGCTAAGCCTAAGACTAAGCCTCTGTCCATTGCTAAGCCTAAGCCTATGTCCATAGCTAAGCCTAAGCCTAGCTTATGTCCATTGCTAAGCCTAAGCCTATGTCCATAGCTAAGCCTAAGCACCTATGTCCTAGCTAAGCCTAAGCCTAAGCCTATGTCCATTGCTAAGCCTAAGCTTATGTCATAGCTAAGCCTAAGCCTAAGCTTCTATCCATTGCTAAGCCTAAGCCAGTCATGGCCTAAGCCTATGTCCGTAGATAAGCCTAAGCCAAAGCCTATTTCCATTGCTAAGCCTAAGCCTATGTCATAGCTAAGCCTAAGCCTAAACCTATAGTACACTGCTAAGCCTACGCCTATGTCCATAGCAAGCTAAGCCAAAGCCTCAGCCTGTGTCCATTGCTAAGCCTAAGCCTATGCCTATGTCCATTGCTAAGCCTAAGCCTACATACTGGTTCCATAGCTAAGGTATGGTCCATAGCACTGATGTCAACTCGGTCTTCAATGAAAACGGGTAAAGTAAAGTAAATTACCCGGGTATGCCCTATCCTGGGTAAAGTAAGGTAAATTTACCCGGCCCTTGTCAAAACGGGTAAAGTAAACCCTTATTAGGCATTTTACCCGGGTAAAATCGAGTAAGTACATACGTATAGGGGATTTTTGCTATGAAATAGGTTGTGGCATGAGCCCATACAAACATGTACATACGTAATATATGCCATAAATCACGTTGGGTCGTGTATATGTTGTACGTACTGTACAGTACTTGTACTAGAAGGTACGTACTACGTAACGTAGGTATTTATTTGGTACGTTTACTATGTATGTTGCCTGACCAGAAATTTATCCACGCAGGCACGCAGTGCTAATCTGTCCAGACGGACAAGCATTACCTGGGTTCGTTTACCCGAGTAAGTACTAGTAAGTATGGGCCGAATAAATCGGGTAAGTATGGCTAATACTTACCTGCAGTTTCAGCATTTTTACCCGGGTAAGCGTCCACACTGCCGGGTACCGGTAAACCTTACCCGATAAGCCATTTCATCGGGTAAAGTAAAGTAAATTTACCCGGCCCAAAATTGGCCATTTTACCCGGGTAAAGTACCGGTAAATTTTACTCTGACATCAGTGGAGCTATGGTCCATAGGTAGCTAAGCCTAAGCCTATAGTACACTGCTAAGCCTAAGCCTATGTCCATAGCTAAGCCTAAGCCTAAGCCTATGTCCATTGCTATCCTAAGCTTTGGTTGTTTCTCAGCTGGCACCGGCCTAGGGATTCTTGGGTAACCTTTTTTTGAGGCACTCATTTTCGAAGGAGTAGAAATTCGGTACTAGGCTTCTTCGAGTCGCGTTTAGCACTGCGCCAAGCGGAGCCACTTCTAAGCAAGCAGTGTGGCAAAGAAAAAAGGGAAAAAGGAAGCCAAGGAGCCCTTATTAATTCCTTACAAAGCAAGAGAGGAAAGTACAGTATTTATTGTTGTTAGTATGGATATGGAACACGAAAAAAGAAGAAAAAACATTTGAATCAGTTTGTGTCTGTGAACACTGGTGTTTTATTCTTTGGTTGAAGACGACGATGAAGGCGGTATTGGAGTGTTCCCTGTATCACGATGCGAGGAAGTGGCGATCCTTTTCTCTTGGCGACAACTACTCGAAGACAAAGCTCTTGACTGCTTCTTCCACTCATCGGCGGCCGATCTATCTGCTGCTCAGTCGCTTCCACTCCCGGTTGTTCCTTCTCCTCATCCTCTGCTGGTAGTACAAGCACGGACTGGATGTGCAATTCGGGCCTCCTCTGTTCATCCCCCAGCTGGTGTTGAAGCAGACCGCCCAACTTCGCTTGGCGCAGCTGCTTCGTGGAAGGTGTTAGTCGACACAGCTGGCTTTGCAGTGTCTCCGCTGTCAGTAGCCTCACTCGCTGCAGATGGTGTCTTCTCTCCACGTGTCCCTGCCTCGCCTTGTGGACCATCGCCGGTCGTATCAGTCTGGGAATGCGGCGTCGAATACTGATCGAGTTCTGCTTGTCCTCCCTAATGCCGAAGAAATCCCCAACCCTGGCCCAGAGTAGCCGACCGACGGATGGAGGTTGAGCGATCTGCACCTGTTTCGTCGTTTCGCTGCAGTTCTCCGCGTACCAGTGCAAGCCGCCCCTGGTCACTGCTTCCACGCGACTTCTCCTCTCTCGACCCTGGAGACCGCGACATTTCAGCTCTTGTTGCCTCCTTGTTTCTGAAACAAACAGGTAACCGTCATAATATTACCCATAAAGTGCAACACGGTGAACGGTACACACTACACACATCAATTCACCAAGTTCGGACCTACACATATGTACATGTGCACGCACGTATAATCAGGCCTAGTACGAGTAGGTACGTGCGTACGTTACAACATGCAATGCAGGTCGGTCAGTTGTTCAGTACCTATTGTACCGTACGTACATACTGTACGTTTGCGCATGCAGGTACATACCTAGGTACCGTTAGTATAGGCCAACATACAATACAGTTTTATTTGCCTTTTATGTACCGTCGATGGCAGCTGGCGTTGCTTCAACAGAAGTAGTAGTGTCCATGCTCGTGCGGGTCAGTTGTCGACTGGACTTTATCTCTTCCATTTTGATCTCAGATCTGGTCACCATCTCCACTGGTTCCGCCGCATCTGACACTTCGAACTCATCCTGCTCCACTTCCCCAAAAACCGCCGTCGCCGCCAATTCGTCCACTCCAAGCACCACCTCCTCATCTTCCAAATCCATTGCTCGAATTCGCTGTGGTCGACCTTCTAACCATTTTGTAACATCATGCTCATATGCGTCCAGCTCACATGACATCACTACTGCTGCATGCAGTGTGCAATATTTTGCACATCGACACGCGATAGCAATATACAGACGGCAGAAAAAAAGGAAGGAAAGTGGTTGATGCTTCGCTTACTCAGGTCAAAATCAGTCGACTCTTCAAACTTGATGGATATGTGCTGGTTCGGTGGCTCGGTTGCACTGCATCTTAGGATACCAGGACCCGGAACAAGCTTCTTAGACTTGATCATCTTCTGCAAGACAGAGGTAGGTAGGTTAGGTACCTACGTTACATGCAAATAAGTTACAAACCTGACAGTGTTGTCTTGCTTTACGTTTACATGAACTTTTAACAACAGGTAATGCAGATAGTATGTACAACTAAGGTGTATAGCTAGATACAAGAAGGACTTGAGGGCAGAACTTGTGCCCCAAGTTTTTCCGCCTCAGAAATATTTCTATGGATTGTGCCGACAACTTTTGAGAAAGCCTCTGATTTTGTCCGCCGGGTCACCTTCGTTTTGCACCTCAACAATTTCGCTATCTACACCCCTGTATGCAAGCATGCCCGCACTCTCTCACCCTCCACTTTTCCAGCTCCCTTTCGAGTTGAGGACATCGGGGTATCTCCGGGGGTCCTCGAAACCAGGGCCAGGCGCCGTCGTGTCTGGATGCGAAATGTTCGTCGTAGGGATCCTGCAGTCTGCGCAGTGGCTCGTAGTGTTCTTCGTCTTCGTCGTCGTCGGATGCATCCACCACGATCTCCTCAAAGATGTCCATGTCCTCGTCTTCCGATGCAGATTCCTCACTATTCTCCTCCTCCTCTTCATCTCCGTTGTCTTCTCCGCCCTTTTTCTCCTCCTCCTCTTCCAGCTGTGTAGCATCCTCCGTCTTCCCTAACTCATCTTCCGTCACCACCACTGGATTGTAGTCCAACAGAGGAGCCAACGTCTGAGCCAAACGCCGACAGATCTTCACAATCTGAACACACACAATTTCAATGCCAATATTTCTACGGGATTTAATTTAGTACTGAATGAGGCAGCCTCATTATTGTTCCGGCCACCTACTGTATGCACGTTTTGCATCGTCCCATCCAAGCAATGTTTCTTGCCTATCTATCTAGTACGTATTCCCCTATGTCTAAAAAATGTATCAAACCTGGAGTTGAAGAAGGTATTGGAACTCGGGGTTAGTATCTTCCTGAAAGCGGAGAACGTTGAGTGACGCGGCGTGTACCAGGGGCAGATCCGCTCGTCTGGACAGCAGCTTCTTCATTGTCTTGGAGTCTCCAGTCCACTTCTGCTTGGTCAGTATGCATTCCAGTGCCCCAAGAACTTCGCGCGAGGAGTCCGACTCGTTATTGAGTAAATTCTTGAGCGTGGCCAGCACATCTCGACACGCCGACGCCCAATACCTGTCGTAGTCCGCTTCCCACATCTCACCCCACACGAGAGAAAAAAGAAAAACCCAAAAAACCGACCGCCTGCCGCAAAGGAGCGGAGAGAAAATGGTGTAACAGTGTGCCAATGTAATGTCGTGACATCAACATTTTTATTTATCCCCAGTGCCAGGCAATACAATATACACAAATGTCAAGTATGTCACATATGTCACAAATGTGTCACAAATGTCACATATGTCCACTTCAAAGCTGTAATTTAGGTCGACTAGCGGTAATGACGAGAGGCGTCATAGATTATTTTAAAACGGCATATTATTGGGCATAGACCATCCTGTTCCGGGTGTATCCTGGGTAGATGCATGTCGTGATATGTTAGGTAATGTTCTTAGGTAGTACAGTACTAAGATGTACGTACAGTACACAGTGCACGCCCAGTTTTGAAACGTCAATCAATATACTCAGAGAACCGCATTCTGATTTTGCAAGGAAGATTAGTCCGTGCTTGTATTGACACGCGTGTTTTTGAATCGGGGGCGCGCTCAATACAAGCACGGACTAATCTTCCTTGCAAAATCAGAACGCGGTTCTCAGTGTAAAGCACAATAAACCACCAGATCAATAATAAGCGATAATAATGCCATAATTATTTATGTACGTTAAAACTTTCAGTGTTCTTTTCCACTCTTTGTCAATAATCTACAGTAGTTGGTCGATCGGTTGTAGTATCGATATTCACGTACGGTTCCTCCGTAGTATTTGGCTGCTGTTCGATGCCACCGGCACTGTCAGGGGTGATAGACCCGGTTGGGGATCCATCAAAGCTGAGTCTTCCCCCTCGCTGTTTGCCTCCTCCTCCCCCACTCGTAGTACTGCCGGCTTTCTCCGTGCTACTGGTGATCTTAAGTAGAGCCGCGCTGAACGGGTGATTCAACCGCAGATGACGCACGTACGGATCCAAATCGCCCGCTGTGTAACCGCAGTCTTCGCATACGTACACCTGTACATAAATACCGCAGTAAAATATAATTTGACAATCAAATCGTAAACGTACACGTACTGCACATAGGTATTTCTTTATATTGCACTGGTATTGTGTAGTTGGTCCACTATCCACTGAAAAATTACTGTACTGAGGTTTTCGGGCGTTGTGAAACGTTGCTTTTTCTTTCGAAAACGACGCCAAATTCCGTAGGCCATAACCTACGTATCAGTAAATATCAGCGTGTGTGTACATACGTACCTAGGTACTGCACTGTACATACTTTGCTTCTCCTTTCTTTGTAAGCGTAGTTATGGTGGACGTTGTGGACTTTCTTCATGTGAGACTCCAAAGAGCAGCGTTGGGTGAATGATTTATCACAGAGATGACAGCCATACGGTCTCACGCCTGCAACACATGACATATTCTTATAGGTTGGATGTTGGATTTATTGGAAAGGTACAGATAGATACACCGTGATAACAATTTACGTACGTACACATACTACGTATACGCGCAAGTACAATATGTACGTAAGGCGATTATTGCGACCTGTATGCGTTCGCGTGTGTCGCTTCAGATCAAAGGTGTCGTTGAATCCTTTGCCACAAAACGTGCACAAGTATCGTTTGATATCCGAATGACATTTGGCGTGCCGGTTCAGAAGGCGTTGCAAGGCAAATTTCTGTAACACATCTATTCGTAAAGTGCATGTGTGTGTACATATCGTAATGGTAAAGTTGTATGTGATTAGGGATTCGACCGCTACCATCAAGTATGGACCAGTTGCGTTGTCGCGATGGGGTTGGTCGATAAGACGACCGGGATGTCAATGTTTGTTCAGTCATCTAGGAGCGGAAAAGGAGCGAATGAAAGGAAGAATTGACGACAAATATAATGACGTCGACGACCCCGCCCGCAAGCATCGATCCAAACTTTCACTAATATCGCGGGGTCGCATCGACCAACACATCGATACAATAACTGGTCCTTACACAATAGGCACACAGTACAGTGCCTCAATTGATGCACGCTTGCCTTGATCAGATGCATTACCGTACCTTTCCGCATACGCGACAGATGTAGGCTCCGGGGTTGCTCTGAGGTGCTGGAGTCGGATCGATATCAGGAGGCGGAGCTCCGGTTTTTACGACCGGATTCTTGATACCGTAACCGCCGTTCACCCACTCAATACCACCGCTGGCCGTTGGAAGCTAAAAAAGAACAGGTACACGCAATGCACACCCATACATTCACTGGCCTAAGCATAAGCCTTAGCCTCAGCCTAAACCCAAGCCTAAGCGTGTAAACAGGTGCACGAAATAAATATCCAAATCCATCCACACATTCACTGGACTAAACCAAAGCCAAGTCCAAGCCTAAGCCTAAGCCTAAGCCTAAGCCTAAGCCTAAGCCTAAGCCTAAGCCTAAGCCTAAGCCTAAGCCTAAGCCTAAGCCTAAGCCTAAGCCTAAGCCTAAGCCTAAGCCTAAGCCTAAGCCTAAGCCTAAGCCTAAGCCTAAGCCTAAGCCTAAGCCTAAGGTCTGCCTAAGCCTATGCCTAAGCCTAAGCCTAAGCCTAAGCCTATGCTCAAGCCTCAGCCTATGCGTTAAAACAGATGCACGACAAATAAATATCCACATCCATCCACACATATTCG
>JASAMW010006940.1:0-17861 GCA_030247985.1 Epsilonema sp. ZAB3_2
AAAAGAGGTAGTAGACTTTCGAGGTTGTGAGCACTCGTAATTCACTTCTTGGGATTTGCACTCCTACCGTCTAGTCGTGCATGTGTTTCGGCAGTATTGTACCCTTGCCAGGAGAGACCAGAGCAGTGCGCGTCTCTGGCGTCTCCGTCCTTTGTTGTACCTACCTATCGCCTCAGTACTCGTGGATAAAGTACACTCCAGTTGCCCTACCCCTCAGCTCTTCCAAGTACGTACGTACGTAATACCCGAACTTCTTCTACCCTACTAGCTACAAGCGCTGTTAGTACGAACTGCTGCTGCGTATTCGTCGAAGCCAGTGGGCAGCACGGAGAACCATCCCCGTCTGTCTGGCGGACTTCGGAGGTGCACATCCAGTCCATAAGCCTACATCTAAGCTAGACTGCCCTGCGGGAGTACATTGGGCGGATTCCCCAACACGCTCCCCACTCAGCTCCAGTACGTAGTAGGTGTCGTCTGGTTGGATTCTACAGTGAAGTGGCCCTACTGTACCCGACTACGGCGAGCAGGCTTGTCTGTTGAGAGCACCGTTCAGTACGAGAAGTCTACATGGATGTCCTAGCGGAGATGAAGAAACAACAGTCAACTCTACTGCAGCGTCAATCTTTCGACCCTAATACAGCTAGAACGGGTAACCGTTCGGAAGAAAGCGAGAACGTACAACGCGAGGAAGTCGCAGAGAAACAAGCAACTGTACAGAGTACAGTACGAACCACGTCTCCTGGAACGAAAGGTAGAGGACGACGTAAGGCAGAGCCTTACAGAGATGCGATGCAGGTCAGTCCTGGCAATATTTGTCAGACAGAATGTAGTCAGAGCACTACACGTAGTATTGTGAGAGAAAGTAGTCAGAGTACTACTGCCGTGCACGAAACGGCCATGGCGACAGGTGGAGAAAGTTTGCAATCACCAAGTTTCTTCTCCATTGATAGCAGCTCCACATCAGCAACTGAACAGCTACGTACGTCTACACGGCTTAGTCAAGTGTCGTCGATGTACTACTCCGCGTCCGAAGCAAGACTCACACCACTATTGTTTGATGAACCGGCACAGCATCAGCAACAAAAGCGAGGCGATAGCTTAGAGCTATCTGATTTAGGTTTGGACTCTTCGCTTTTTCGAGACAGCTCACTGCCCGACAATGCACTCAGTACCGTAGCTAGTACACAAGAACCCCTTCCTGTAGTTAGCAGCACCGGTAGTATGTACAGAGTACATACCAAGAGTACAGAAGCTAATAGCTTCTCTTCAGTTATGCAGGGACAAGCAGCGAGCTACAGCAGAGAACAGATGTTGGCTCTAGCAAGTACCACAGCCTACAGTAAACAGCGAACTCAGCCACAAGAAGAACATCGAGCACCTGTAGTAACGGTAAAATCCGTAATGCATGATGTACAGCCACCACCAGGTACAGCTGAGAAAGAGACTTCTCAGTCAACTCGTATGTTCATAGAACCAGTCAAGAGTACTCAACAGCATCGAATGCCGATTCAAGAACAAGATACGGCAATTGTATCTGCCGCAGCACCAAGTAGTACGTATGTACAACCAAGTACGAACTCACGTGCATACCTACCTGCTGGACAAGAACCAAATCTAGCGCAACTGACAGAAAGCCCTTCGATCAGGCTTCCTGATCCGACAACTACGGCACAGAAACTACTGGCGATACAAGCAGCTCACGCAGATAGACCAAAAGACCAAGGGTATGTTGTAATAAATACCGACCAGTGGCCAGGCGCACACTCGAATGTACCCTATCCAGTAACTATGATCGTACCAAAAATAGTACATGAAAGTACTAGCAGAGAGCTTGAATTAGCACGCATAATGGCCCAAACAGCTATTGTGCAAGCGTACAACCGACGCAAGCAAGAGAGGTCTGCGTCACGCAGCGCAGGAAGAAGAGCAGAAGAACGCCAACACGTTTCAGCTCAAAAGACTCAGCACGTAACACCACCCCAGTCAGCGCAAGACGAAAAAGAAGAATGCCCTATGGGCATTGAAGTTAAAGGTGGTTCGCCAAGTAGAAGAACACCATCTGAGTGTCAGTTTCAGATGTCACCAGAGTTGGCGAACTTTTCTATTGCCCCCGCACTAGGAGAAAGAAGTACAACCCCAGTAATTTTAGAACTGCCTGCAAATCAAGAACAAAGCAGCTTTGAACAGAAACAGGAAGATTGGATTCGAAAGAATCTGACATTCATGACCGCAGATAGTGATGAAGCCAAATCTGCAGCACAGTCTCCAGAAGCTGAATGCTTCCCCTTCCATGAGATGGAAGGAATTACAGAGAGTTCTGCAGAAGAACTGCCAAAGAAAGCAAAAGAGCGAGCAGCCACAAGGCGACTACGCTTTAAACAGCGCTATGCACCGATACCGCGACCAAGACCGTCACCAAAGATCTCAGCACAGAAGCAGCGCCTAACGGTCATTTCCACGTCTACCACGTATGCAGAGAGGCTACCAACAGCTAGGCAAGAGAGGGAACGAAAGAGGCATTCACAGATGAGAACAGCACAAGGCTTAGGCTCAACAGTCACACGGCTACGACAGGAACAAGAACGAATGGCGTTAGCAGGACGCCACGACCACGAACGGCTAGCAATTTTAGCTGCACAGAGGGACGGACAAGTTCCATACTTCTTTGTACCGCGTGGACCGCCAACAGTAAAACCACCACAACTGTTGCGGCGTGCAGAATCAACGCACGATATGGCACCGTTTACCTTTAGCACTACTAAAGTAGAACGTACAGCAGCAACGGCAAGTTCAACCGCTTTTCCATCACCAGCACGCCCTACATACTTCGAACTGGCCACGCTTGAGAATAACTACGCTGCCACAAGAACAATTGAAATGCAGGAGCGGTACCAAAGCCATCCATTGTCCCAGTACTTCAAAGACAGAATAGAACAAGCCGCCCGACAGAAAGGCATAAAACAACCACGGCCTGGATTCATTCCTACGTACGCCGATTTAGTGAACAAGTGCGAAAGCCGGCCGGAAGCAAGATGTTTGGTCACATACTACATCGAACATTTGACCAATTTTCCAAGGACAGTACACGGAAAGCAGACAGATCACCTGTACACCATCCATTGGGATACAGCACGCGAAGCGTTCTCACAGTACATAGAAAGAGTCAAGTGCATTACTATGGAAATGCACTATGGCGAGTTACCATCAGTACGCCAATTTATTGAGGTAATTTATGCTATTGCAGGAATGCCGAGGTCCATGCAAATGCGTATCATAACCTCTCAAGCCAGCCCCATAACCATGCACGAACTGGTGGTTGAAGTAAGAAGAATGTCACCAGCACTCGCTGATGCATGCAGAACAGAAGAAAAAGCGAGATCACCTAGAGGAATCGCGGGTATCCTGCGACGGGCAGCTAATAAAGAACTGTCAACAGTTCTATGGAACACCGAGGTAGCACCAGCACAAGCCATGTTAGCACTTTTAGTAGGACTTGGAGCTTTTGCTGAACCGTACAGAACAGAGCACGAGCGAGATCGAATAGTACTACAAAGGTTACAGCAGATAATGCCTAGCGCGTGGAACCACCGCTTAAAGCGTAAGTTCCAAATCGGTGATGTAAGAAAGCTCATTCCACTTCTACTAGCAAGCAGCACACGGCTGAATCCGCCCTCGTCTGAAACAGAATCTGACTCAGAACCGAATACGTACCTACCGCAACCGGGCGTACCATATCGTACATCGCAGCTTGGGTTGACTTCCAAGCGACAGAAGCAAAGGGACAAGCTTCATCCCATACCAACTATTCGGGAGATGATGTACAAGGAACGCAGAGTACAGGTAGTAGAAGAACAAGCAGAAATAGGTACGTCAGAAGCACAAGAAGAAATTATCGGATATCGATCTGTACATGGAAGAAGTGCGACGCCGTGGAGTACGACACAACGTAGCAGCACAGGCTCATCTGTAGCTGATTCCGTGGAACCGGAATACATCGACTGCGAAGCGGAAGCACCAGAAAAGTGTAGTACACGAGCACAAGCTTCCAGGTACACATCAAACACTGGAAAATGCGATGAGCAGCAGCATACCCCCATCGCATCTCCAATGGAACGAGAGCTACATATGACATCCCCACTACTAGCTGGAAAAGAACTTTATAAGTTCTGTTTGAATTGCGGCGACGATGGGCATGTGACTGCACAATGCCCTACATTGCGTCCAAAGGAACATGACACATCGCGATGGGCCGTGAAGCGGACGGAAGATGACAGTTTTGATATTCAAAACATACTGCTGAATAGAGTACAGGATCAAGAGCTGCAAATCAGCCCTAGGTACCTACCAACCGCAGACACTAATTGTCAACGGTGCGGAACGAATGGACATGAGGCCAGCAGATGTCCAGTGCCATGGACACAGTGTCAGCAGTACCAGATCAGTCTCCAGGTCAAAGAGCACGAACGATGCCAAGAAGAACCTTTTCGTCATCAGTACAAGTTCAACTACTCAGTATTCTGGCCAGAGGATGTACCGAAGCCATATTTGATTGAACTGTACATTGACCAACGCGAGATTGATGCAGCACGTCAACAACAGCTACTTCCCCCACTACCTATTGTACACCAGATGGAACATGAACCACCACAGGAGAGAATGATGTACGAACTGGAGAGAGGAATAAGCACATCACCTGACGTGTTGTTCATCTACCCCATCACCCCTTGGCGAGTCATGCTGAAAAATCACCGAATGCACGGTTCAACCTACTTGGACAAGCATCGAAAAGCACTGTTGGAAGCCATCGGAAATCCATTTAGCACGAAGGCTAAAGGAAGACCATCAGCACTTTCATTCCGAGAGGGCGAATGCAAAGTATGCTTTTCAGGTGTCCATGCAACAGTAGATTGCTTTTTCACTGACCGACCTACAGAACCAAATGCAGTAAGGAAAGAAAAGATACAGAACAGAACTTTCTTTCTATGGCTACATGAACTACATACAGTGTCACCCAGTGAACTCCAGGGAACAGCAGAGACTGTTCAACAAGAACGACAGAACTTACAGCAGCCAAGTACTCACCATGCAGTGGAAATACACGAAGGGCAATACCCAGCACATCTAGCAGCAGAATTGCCGCTATGGTCAGGGTACCATCGTGAAACAGCAGCCATCTTGAGTTTCTACAATGGTAATCAGCTGGTACTAGCAGAACTCCTGCAACGACCAGTTGACCTAACATGGTGTACACTACTGTGGCGAATGATGAACATGCATTTACGATTCGACCTCGACAATTTGGTCATCGTGACAGGAGGAAACATAGAAGTCGGACTAGAACTGACTCCACCACCACCAACAGCACTAGAAGCTGTAACGGAAGACAGTATACGTAAGAAGTTTGTTGAGCTTCTTTTTAGAGACCCCCAGGACTTTACTGGTATAGTACGAAGCGACAATTATTGGCCTTTTGGTATTCACCCCCATACCAACCTCAAGAACTATCCAGACCCTCTTTTTACAAGCATCTACAGAACTTCACAAGTTCTAGAAGCAACAGGAGCTTACCACCACAATGTGGTGCAGCAGAGATTGAACGGAGAATTGCCACCCGATGTGGCATATGATAGGGCAGTACGAGAATACAAAACTACTGTTGTGTATTTACATTTTCAGCAACAACGTTTGGAAAATGCACAGATATCTCGGAAGTACCTACAAAGCCTGATGCCGGATTCCAGGGTTCCAGTAAGTCTCCGAAACTACTGGAAGGAGTTGCAGCACATCGCTGGACTGCAAATGATGGAACGCGGAGCCTATTGCAGACGGCGGCAGTTTCCGCCGATAATTACTGGCGACCAGTCGTCGCCTCGAGCTGCTACCAAATGAACTGCAAGAACTAAGCGCGACAATAATTAACTGACGTACGTAATGCATAATTAGCATGCAATAACCTAGCTAACAATTGTTACTAATAGTAATACGTACGTACCAGTGTTTGCTTATGTACTACTTACGTACTATGTAATGTAGCATATATACCGTATACCTTACTGTACGCGCATACGTAGATAGCAGTAGATAGTGAGGGCACTATTCTCTTCTTTTGGGAGGAAAGAGAAGGATAAAAGAAACCAACACAAGTGCCCATATTGGCATTATTACGTATTTTATGTACTTAGTACTAGTACGTACCCTACATATTTTGTGTATTCGACCCTTAGTACCCTACGTATGTTTGTGTACTTTGATTTGTGCAGCGTGTCATTAAATTATCCTTGCACTAATTGCGAACACTAAATCTTGGCATGCACTAATTAAAAAGAAATAAAAAACTTGCAATAACGAGCATGAACTAATAGAAATTACAATGGGTCAAAAGCCATAATACCTTATGCTAGTCAGTATAGTACATACAGTGTGGAATGCGGAGTGTGCAATCTAGTCAGCATGGTTTTAGCACTCCAACGGCATGTACATAACCATAATATTGGTACAGCCGTACGTACATACAGTAAGATTGTTGTTACGTACAATAGTATTATGCAGTGTAGTACAAGCCACATAAATAGGATGTACGTACAGCCACAGCATACAGTCCAATTCGGAAATGTCATACGTACTAAAACTTCCGGTTTGAGATCATTTCCGGATTGTGACCTTAGTACCGATTTTTATTTATATTCATTCTTCGTGTTTTTCGTCGACTTGCACGGTTGCTCTAGCACCTTTCTCTTCTATTCAAAGATTTGAAGCACTCGACTACGGTACGAAGAAGGAATCTTGATTCGACACACTTCAGCCCGTGATGAGCGGAAGAACGCCGTTTCAAGGGGCAAGAAAGGAAGCAATGGACTGGATCCGCCAGAAAGTAGGAGTAGATCTGGCCAAATCCGAACCGGCCTTGTCATCGACGGGAGAACAGAAGCTCGAAGCTTCTTCAGGTCAAGAGGAAAGACGTACACAAAAGACTGAAGGACAGAAGCTTAAAGCTTCTTCTGCTGACAATAAAGAACAGAAGCCTAGAACTTCTTCTTCCATTGAAGGTGACAAAGAACAGGAGCTTATAGTTCCTCAAACCTCAGGTGATAATACGACAGAATCTGTCGTCAGTTCTGAACAGAAATCGTTTGAGCTCGACCACGGCGGTATGAATCGACGTGTGTGGCATGAGCGACGACAGACGCACACAACGCTTTACGATCGAGAAGCGGTGAGTATCAACCGATCAGCTACTAAGCGCAACGTAGAGGAAGTCCGAAAGAACTTGGCCAGCTGCGCGGGAGGGACCATACTACAGAAGCTGGTGCCTTTGGCTCCCGGCGTGAACGCAGGACTACTACCCCCTACGCTTGACCATGATTCCGGATACCACCAGAAAGTAGCTGACACAGTAGCAACGTACTATGCTACTAAAGATACGAACGGCCCGAGCATTGCCCAGTTAGAATTACTGGCATCGGTCATCATGGATTACTATGCACTTCATTGGATGGTCGGCACTGTTCTATTTACACCAGAACTCCAAGAACAGGTTGCAGCACTTCTACTCTATTTAGGCGAACTACTCCAGCGTCTACGTCTGCCTGTAACGTATGTACCACTTCGTATTGCCTGTGACATGTTACAGTACTACTACATAGACTCACACGGCCGTATACAAGATCGGAAGCAAACGAAGGAGATGAAGAGTACGGTGGGACTGTCACCAGAAGAACTACTATCTATCTACCCTACTCCCTCCTTTGCGCCTACAGAACTGAGAAACTGGCAGTTCTTGACATTCATAGAAGATCTACTCGACGCAAGCCCGTGGCAAGAGTTGCAGTACACCCAAGTTGCAGACCGAGTGGGTACATACGATCAGTGCGTATTAGAGTTTCATGAAGCTGCAATGCGGCGGCCATTCAATCGGTCACGTTTTGTTAGCACGCACATGACGCGTCACCAAGTGTACACATGGGACTTGACCAACTACAGTACATCTGTAGGACTCTTGAATCACAGAGCACTGTTAGAAGATTTACGGATGTGCGCAGAACCTGGCATACGGACGGCGTACTCTCGCCAACCCTGGGTTCCCATCATCGAGCAAGAATATCGGCACATTCGCGAACAGGCCCGAGCACAAGAACAGCATCACGACACAACGACAGAAGATGAGGAGACAGCACTGGCCCAGGCTCAAGCTACTGAGTCACTGGAGGAGCGGACAAGGTCTGTAGAGGAATCTGTGTCAACATCTTCTGACCGAACAGAAGAAAAGCAGCTCACTACGATGGAAGGAGCTACAGCTGGACCAGAACCAGAAACACCATCATCTGGTTTTACACGAAAGAGCAGCAGGCGTTACCCTCGCCATCCAGTCTTCTCATGGACGAAAGCCCATCGAAGAAGCACGAGAAGAACAGCAACGCCACGTGTAATACGTGTACACACTGCTAAAAGGTCAGAGAGTGAGCACGAGGAATCGGACATAGCAAAGTCCAGCGAAGCTCAGATACAACAGCAAGAACAACCACAACAACTACTACCAGAGTCACAACTACCACCATCGCAAGTAACGCCAAGAGCACGTACAATTAGTACTGATACAGTAATTGTATCCACTGCACCTACAACTACAGCCACCACTACTACTACTACAACCACAACTACGTCTACATCTCCTCCCAAACCAAGACCAATGAGTACAGTTAAGGGACAGCTGCAGCGTGATCAGCCAGAACCATTGGGCTCAGAAGGTAGAGCGCCAGTACCGATAACTCCCATTTCAGCACCACTTATACTGCGTCCACCACAGCAGCAGCCACAGGCTCAAGGTTTTCAGCCTATGCCCGGACGTACTTCTGAATCCGGCTTAGAGTTACAACCAGCACCATTGAGCGTAATCAACCCCAACCGAGGCACTGCACATAATGACCCGCAACCACAACAGCTCACTCCAGCTATACAAGCACAGTACCCACCAGGTTCACCATTACAGCTACCCGACCGTGTACCAGCAGGATCAGAGCATTTTTATCTGGTGAGAGCCCGTAATACGGGCTGGGCAAACACAAAGCCCCCCATTGTGCCAACTGACTGTGACATTACACCAATCAATCCTCTACCACGGCACAGATCAGATCCAGCAAGAGATGAGAAGTTCTGGAGACCAGAACGAGGACCACATCATGATGAAAGACTACGGTATTCTGAGGACGCCCCGTACGGATTTTCGCCTCAGTACTTTCGTCGTTTTACACCTGAAGAACGAGTAGCCATCATTCAATTGGCACGACGAAATGAACAGCGCGATGGCGTACTCAGTGCGTACTATCGACTTCAGCAAGATGGAGCAGAAGGATTTCTTGCAGTACTCCCTCCTCCAAGAGAGCAGTTTTTGAGAGAACGGTTAGCTAACCAAGCTGAATATTGGATGGAGGAGCGCGGCCGTCTCCGGCGACAGACAGCTGAACAGTACAAAGCAGGAGTACCAACTACTCCAACTGCAGCAGATACCAGGCCGCCCGTTGAGCAAGAGTACATGGAAATCGAGGCGTGCATCATGGAGAATATTAGGCGTGAAAACATCAGACGTCTACTCGAGCGTGAATTACAATGGTCCTACACCTTTGGCACCTCCGCCATCCCTTACACCGCGTCTGGTGGACCTAGAAGACCATACAGACAGTACAAAGCCATCAGGTACCAGGACCATGAAGGCACTCTACGTTTCTGGGATTCTGTTGACGAGAATGACCGCATGCTTACGAAAAGGCGAGAAAAAGAGGCAACAGACAGAAGCATGGCCTACCAAGCCATCACTAGCATGCAGCAACACCTTGGACTACCAACACTCACACGCTCAGTGACACCGAGCCCAGAACGACACAGGATGATAGGTGAGTTAAGGGACCAAGTCGATAACAGACGCCACATGAATGAAGCACGCCAACAAAGGGAAGAAGCGGAACGAAATAGGGATCGCACTCAAGCAGCACACCTGGCCTGGCAGCAAAAGCAGTTGACAGCTCGAATGAGTACCATTAGAGTAGCAGGAGAAGGCATGCAAGGCGAAGAACCAACTGCGCCGATTACTGAAGAAGAAATGGCTGCAATTGAGAAAGAACTAGCCCAAACTTCCGTAGCTGCATCTTTGCCACGACGAAGACCAACTTTGGCAGAAATCATACTAATGCCGCTAGAAGAAGCTGCGCTATATGTACCAGACTTGACAGACAAAGAACGTGCCAAGTTGCCTGCCCCACTGTTGAGCATAGTCAAGGAGCAGCAGCAGCTACTAGAGTACGTACAAGCACAACGAGACACAGCCGCTAATGAGCGAGCACGGCTAGCGCGAGAGTCTCAGCAAATCGGAAGAGAAAGCCGATGGCAAACTCAAGAACGCCAGACGAGAGAAGAAATGCGCCGGAAAGCGGAAATCGCGGCCCTCCGCCGTTCCGGAAGATTGCCTACTACTGTAGTTGTTGCGGAATGGAATGATGTTCAGGAAGTACCAGAGGATGACAAAGAGGAACAAGAACGCCCTCCGCCTGCTCAGCAGCAGAGAGCCGACCAAGTTCATGTACCTCAGGGAAACTGGGCAGAGTTAAGATTTCGGTTAGACACTATAGTACGGCAATCTCGCATTCCAAGCTTGCTCAGCTTAATGGAGAAGGGAAGATTAAGCTTCCAACCAGCCAGAACACCGGCAGAGGAACAGATGCAACAGCACTATCTACCTAGTCCAGATCCCGGATATGATCGTAAGATCATGAGGAATACGAGCGATGGACGCTTGCACCTGTACACGTGCCAATCTGAGAGTCCAGAGACCACGCTGGTCCGACTAGGCACTTTTGAATTGGGACCGTTAGCCCCAGTAGAAGAGCACGTAACGGAAGTGAGCTATATGTACCTAGTTCGACGCTACGCCCCGCGTATCCGAGCAATCGACCGCAGAGACCAACAGCAAGCTGCGTCCAGTATCGCTGAGACAGGAAAGGAAGGTGAGCAAGCACCGTCTTCGACCTCAGAGCAAGGACGAGAATCCGAAGTTTGAAGCATGAAAGCACCTACCACAGTTATTTTGCATGTATATTATGTAGCACTTTATGTACATACTGCAAACAAGTACAGTAGATGTGCACGTATGTATGCTCTTAGTACGTATCGTGCAAAGGCTCGGGCTAGTTGCCCATTTCTGTAACGTGACACTAATCTTGTCATACCGTAACCGCTGTTAACAGTAAAACTCTGTACATAACACAAGCTAACACGCATGAGCATGACAAGAAGTTTAATCAGATTTGGCGACATAAAAGCCAATGAGAGTAATCTGGCATTAACGATATCCATTATTACAAATTGGGTATTGTACAGTTATGTAAGTATAGAGTATACCCTACGTACCGGTACTTATACGAAGTAGTATGTACAGTACATACATCGTAGTATGTATGGAGAATTTATCTATGCCTGGAGTAGAATCATAGAGAACAGTCTAGTACTGTTACAAGGTTCACGACAGCAAGAATAATATTTTGGCCGCATACAGAAGTCAAGAGGCACCACTGTAGGACGCAACATTTCACTATCAGCACGACCAAGGATTGGGACAAGACTCTCCCACAATTCGCCTACAAGATGAAGCACAGAAAATTACGGTAGCCTGTGATACTATCAGCAATGAGCATAGTGCCACTATTAAGAACGCGCAAAGGCCTTTAGCAGCATGGCCCGGGATATAAAGTCGCGTGGAATCTCCTACCGGTCGAGAACCATGTAGGAAATCAGATTCCAAGGGCACATAAACCTGCCATAAAGCTAGAGTGCTGTAGTTAGGAACTATCCGACGTAAAGTAGAACTAGGCAAAAGGAGAGCTCGTCACCCCTCGAACCTGGCTGACCAATCATCGGACAGAAGGGAAGCTCGACAGTGAAAGAACAGGATTATTATGTAAAAGAGGTAGTCGACTTTCGAGGTTGTGAGCACTCGTAATTCACTTCTTGGGATTTGCACTCCTACCGTCTAGTCGTGCATGTGTTTCGGCAGTATTGTACCCTTGCCAGGAGAGACCAGAGCAGTGCGCGTCTCTGGCGTCTCCGTCCTTTGTTGTACCTACCTATCGCCTCAGTACTCGTGGATAAAGTACACTCCAGTTGCCCTACCCCTCAGCTCTTCCAAGTACGTACGTACGTAATACCCGAACTTCTTCTACCCTACTAGCTACAAGCGCTGTTAGTACGAACTGCTGCTGCGTATTCGTCGAAGCCAGTGGGCAGCACGGAGAACCATCCCCGTCTGTCTGGCGGACTTCGGAGGTGCACATCCAGTCCATAAGCCTACATCTAAGCTAGACTGCCCTGCGGGAGTACATTGGGCGGATTCCCCAACACGCTCCCCACTCAGCTCCAGTACGTAGTAGGTGTCGTCTGGTTGGATTCTACAGTGAAGTGGCCCTACTGTACCCGACTACGGCGAGCAGGCTTGTCTGTTGAGAGCACCGTTCAGTACGAGAAGTCTACAAAATATGTTTTGGTATGCCTGCACGCTACAGTTTTTTATAGGACTAGCTAGCTTATGTAAAAGCTCAGCGAAGGAGAGCGAGAGCTCGCGATTTCAGTTCACGTTGTTATATGCTACATAAACCTCTTTGGGCAGTCGGTTGCTTTGCCTTTCGTGCACACAATAAACATCCTGCTGAAAATACGAACAATATTCAACACAGCCAAATAATTTACCGTTACCATTCAACGGTAAAAAGTACAGTACCGTTTTGAAAAACTGCAAAAGTACAGGCGGTAAAACGGTAAAGTAATTACCGTTGACAACACTAAACCAAACTACCCTTAGGTACGTACAGCAATCTCATTTGTTCAATGTCAACTAAAACCGCTAATGCAGAAAACGTAGTTTGTTTGGTAGCCCTATACCCTTGTGGGTACAGTATGTACTTACCGTACATACAGTACGTACTGTACGTGCTGGATATTTTATTTTCCAGCATTTTGAGCTGTCGTGTGTGTACATTTGCGGCGCAAGCTCAGGGCTTTTTGCGTGATTAAACGCAGCTATACTTTTCCGCTATTATCACTGCTGCTGGAAGATAGAAGAAGACGGCCTTTAAGTTTACAAGCGTTACTGTACTACGTGCCCTATTTATCTGTCTGTACGTATATGCGAAAAATGTAATTGAGTTTACCACACCCTGCCCACTCAGACCGTCTACTTTTTATGAGTGGAAAGCAGGTTTTCCTAAAATAGCAGTTACAGTGCTGAACTGAGGTAACGTAAAGGCCCCAGTATAGCAGGAAGCTTCAGTGCTTATCACAATCATCAGGCCTCTTATCAGCAGGCCCTCATCAACTATTTCTTGGCACTTTTCTCTCATTCTCCTGTGTTTGATACGACTGTACATAGAAAGAACACTTTTCTCTCATTCTCCTGTGTTTGATACGACTGTACATAGAAAGAACAACAGTCTTTTTCCACTGCCAGTTCTGAGAACAAAACTGAGAACAGGAACACGAAACAAATATGGAGCTTCCCCAGGAAGGATCAAGCATCAGCAATGGCGACAACAACAACAACCATTCGTTCACCGATTATTCCACGCTGGAATCATTTTTCTTTCGCAACTACTGGCTGCTAATTGCGCTGATAATTCTGGAAAAAAGCTTGATTGTTCTGTTCATCGTGTACATCGTGAAGAAGTTTCTGCATAATCCTGAACCCACGAGGGCGGACCTTATTCGGTATCAGCTGGAGAAAGGAGAACGGGGTAGCCGACGCAGCTCCAGTATGGATTCTGCGGACATTCTCAACGTAGTCTATCATTCAACGATCAACAAGCAAAGGAAGAAACAGGATTGGTTCGTAGAATTGCAGAATATGATACTTTAGAGGAAGAGACTACAGTATTTGTTTTTCTGGTGCAATATTACTATGCTCAGGATCCCACGGTCCAACTAAGGACGGCCAACTAAGGAATTTACCTACTAATGTACTAAACCACGCGTGTTTTTAGCAGACCTACACCTGAAAAGAAAAAGAAAAAGAAAAGGAAAAGAAGGAAACGAATGATAGAGCCAGTAAACCTTCATTACTGCCCACAATCGCAGTGCAGACTCCCCAACCGTCATGGCACACTCAATAAACCAAAATCAAAATTTAAAATAAATTTTGGTTCATTGACTTTACCACTTCCAAAATATTATTTCCAGGTTGATTTTATTAAAATTTAAAAAATTTGAGAGTGGTAAAGTCAATGAACCAAAATTTATTTTAAATTTTGATTTTGGTTTATTGAGTGTGCCATGACCGTTGGGGGAGACTGAACTGCGATTGTGGGCAGTGATGAAGGTTTACTGGCTCTATCATTCGTTTCTTTCTTTTCCTTTTCTTTTTTCTTTTTCTTTTTAGGTGTAGGTCTGCTAAAAACACGCGTGGTTTAGTACATTAGTAGGTAAATTCCTTAGTTGGCCGTCCTTAGTTGGACCGTGGGATCCTGAGTGTTACTTGAAGGTCGAGTTGTTACTACATATGTACGTACGGTAGCACTCTGTCCAACGTTCATTGGAGTTTTCGTAGTTTGCAGTTACCTATAATGCTAATGGAGGAGAATACTGCCTTTGTTGTGCGGTTTAAGTTAAAAGCATGCTAGTATGTATGTCTGAACAAACCCTCTAGCAAATCGCAGCCTGAGTTGTGAGATATGCGAAAAGAAATAATACAAATTTTTATGTACATGTACAGTAGGCCTACATGCACAGTACTAACTACGTTACGTAGTACATTGTGAGTCCCATGCAATTTGGTGAGAAAAGTCATAGTTGACTCAACCCACAATTTGTCCTCTCCTTTAGTCACAAAATGGGTGGTCTTTTGCGTTCCAACAGGCTTCAAACCTGCCAATTTTTCCCCTCTTGGCTCTTGGGCGGCAATATTGTGCGCGCGAAATATGCGAAATCAATTTTAGGCAGAAGTCTCCGTCTTTTCGCCCCAATTTTGCTTGGCCGATTGACTCACTCACTGCTGTTAGTCTGACAGACAAGCAGACTAAAACACGGCTTTTTCAATTACATTTTTATCACCTCCAAAAGCTTCTGCCCCTTTTGGGACCAAAAATACATACAGATTTGTGTTGGTTCGTGAGTGAAAGCTTTTGCTTCTGTGAATTCTGTGCCAAACTTCCACGCAAAATGCTCTGGCTGTCTTTGACATCAGTTTTGATTTCTCTTTCCAAGGGTCAGCTGATCACTCCACCTGTGAAGTGTTTTGGTGCTATTCCAAAAATTTCTGAAGGCGAGTACTTTTTCCATGACAATGGAAGCTATTCGTTGCGCTTTTCCACTGGCGTTGAACTGAAGCTCGAGCTTGACCATCGGACGTGCTTCCAAGTGAATTTGCATCAGCAAGCAGAAGCTCATGGCAAAGGCAAGGCTGCAAATTTGGAGCTGCAATCTCTGTTTTATTCTGTCAGGTACTAAAAGTAGGCTGCACGGATATTGTTGTTAACTAAACTAGGATGGTTTCCCGTCTGCAATCTGAATCGTTTTCTTTGCAGATATCTGGAATACCAACAGTCCTATGACATTCGAAGTTCCTACAGTTTCGGCATTGCAGAATTGCAATCATACTGCAAGTGTGATTGTCCAACGGGGCAGCAATTCTGCACTCAAGAATATGGCAGAAAGCCCTGTTCTAAAGGCCCACTATGCATCACCAGTTTTAAAGATTCAGTCAGCAGCCATGGATGCCATGAAAATGATGATAAACCTGCCCATCTGTGCTGTGAAATCGTCGCGAGACCTTACAAAGGGCGCAAATTCACTGCCATCAATCTGATGGACCCCCTGCCTCAAGCTCAGATAGAAATCGAGATTTTCACGCAGCTCCAGGACAGATGGGAACTATTTCGCAGATACCAGCGAACCCTGCTACCACACAGACGAAACAGTTTGAGGCTGAATGGCTATGAGAACGTGGCAGAAATGTTCATTCGTGTCAACTCAGCCAGTCCCAGGTCTTACCTGAAGAATGGGGACAAATGGTACTACTTTGAGGAGAATATGCCAGAGTTTGAACTCTTGGACGACCGCAGGGTGAATGGACTCTATGAGAGGGATCCAAACAAATTTGGATGGCTCAGGTACAAAACAAAACAGTATATACAGTTATGCACGTGACTAAGATGTACTTAAACAGTCAGACAGTTTACAGTATGCATGCACGTATAATGTACGTACATGGTGTGCGGTGTATTGTTTGTATCGTGGTAGAGAACGATATTGTGCATATGCTGATTTTTAGGCTGAAAAGGGATGGTGACTGGTCCATTGGAGATGTGAACACCTTGGCTGCCCTGCACGATCCGATCGTCACACACTGCAAGGAGCAACGGTTCACAGATCGCTTTCAGATTAGTGCAGCAAATGTGGTTGTGGTTCGCAATGCCTCCGGGGCGATAAATGCGCAGCCCTACCTCGGACTACCAGCCGTTCGAAAGCAAAAGTTTGCCAGCTCAATCCAGCTGATTAGCAGCCATCATTCAAAGCCAGGCGAAAGCCAGAGCAGGGATGGCTCCAGTTTGCTGGTCAGTTTTGCAAAAGGTTATGCACCAACCCTGAACTTTGACATCAAGCTGCATCAGAAGCTGTCAGTAGTTTCGCACGTGTTCTCAAGCTATCTGACCGACTTTGTGGCTACCATAAACTTGGATAGAAGCTCTTTTCGCTATCTCAACATCACGCTCATCCGTTCCTATGGAGAGTTTATCATTGAGTTATACCGCGACACGCATGCAACTGAGTTGGATCTGGTGCTGTCATTAACCACAAAACTGCCTTTGGCGACCAATTATACTGAGATGCTTCCAATGCCGTCCTTCGTTAGCTCATCAAGACTTATCTGCATCCATCCTGCACACCTTCACGAGCCTAATAAAACCTCAAGGAACAGGTTGTGCAAATGGGCAGCCTTTAAAACAGAGCCCATCAGGTGGTTTGAGCTCAAGAGCGCATTCATCCCGACTGAAGGAGAATGTCCAGGGTGCAATTTGGATGTGTCTTCTGCTGATTCATCATCCTGGGGATTATTGGACCACCTGAACCCGAAAAATTGGCTGAATGGCATCGATTCAGTAGCCGAAGCCTTGATTATGATGGTGGAGATTGTAATTTACATCATGAGCTTGCTCTTTTTGATTGGTATTTGGAGAAACTGCTTCTATCCGCTGCTGAAGTGGTCAATGTGCTCATCAAAGAAAAAATACGATGTGATTGTGTAGATCTGGAATTTAATTTATTACTGTAATGTTTCGTGTATTGCCCCCTCTCGAATATAGCCCCCTCGTATATAGCCCCCCCCCCTAATCGGTGCCTATCGTCATTTTGTACTCGTGTATAGCCCCATATACTGTAAAGGTCGGTGTATAGCCCGATACCGTGTATTGCCCGATCCCGTGTATAGCCCGCCCAATTTGGCTTATATTGCACTTTTGGCCCGTATATAGCCCGATATCGGGCAATGCAAAGAACTGCGTTCAATTTATTTGCACCTTTGCAAGCCAGGAAACCACGGAATGTTGGCCTGTGAAGCTGAAAATAGGTTGACAATGGAATACGAAATTATTAGCAGTTTAGATCATTGTTGTTGGAATCAGGTATCGGTCTGGCATGTGAGCATAGCAATTAAAAATGGCTATCACTGCCACGCGAAGTAGCTTTTGAAACGATCAGTGTTTCCCAAAATAGCAATAAAGGGAACCATTCAATCCATGATAACTAGGGTGAAATTTTGAGCAAAAAATGAGCAGACGGTAAAAAGTCCCTTGTATAGCCCGAGCTTTTGTATTGCCCGATCCCGTATATCC
>JASAMW010006942.1:0-11526 GCA_030247985.1 Epsilonema sp. ZAB3_2
TAATCCACCTCACCTTGCATTGTTCGACACATGTGTTGTGCACTGTATAGGTAGGTTGGAACCAGAGGGTACGTAAACTAAAGGTCACTTGGTGACAAAGTTTATTCAAGCATGCGGCCCGCAGAAAATTCAATAGTGGCATTATGTGGCCAGTACACATACCTTGGCTTTCAAACTAATGACTGGACTTGAAAGCTGTCATTGCTTGTCACTCAGTGCACAAAAGTAAACAGGGGGCAGTTTCATAGACAAGGCACCCTAGTAATTTATGAAAGCCGACAAAGCATATGAAAGCTAGTAGCCGGTGCGTTTTTGTGCTGTTGATACAACCGTTTGTGTTCTCTGCCTGCTAGCTATCTCAGTGGCTAAAACAGGTTGGCTGAAACTGAAGGTAGCATTTACTGATTTGTGTGCATGAGAACGTGTACAAATGGTCGACGAGGGCATGTGCATAGTATGTGAGAAGACAGGGAAGGGAGCATGTTTTTGAGGATCTGAGACGAGGTTGTCATGTCAGGCAGTGTTGGATAGGGATAGATGGAAATGACTATTTATGCCAGCCTAGAGCTGTGTGCGGCTACAGTCAAGGTTACATGAATTTTCAGACTGAATTCTGCTGTCTGTCTGTGCCTATGGTGTATGGTCCAATTCTTCACCTCACTGCTGCTGTGTGATGTGTGTGCAGTAGCAGTGCATCCCTGGCATGGGCATGAACTCAGCCTTGCAATTACTATTGAACTTTGGGACGTTCAGACTTGAGGTGAAGAAGGGGGAGCTTGTTTTGATGCCTAAAGTAATGCCGTTTGCCTGCAAGAGGTGTTTCATACACATGGCTGATGTAGTAAGTACCAAACAATCCGATCCATCCACTCCACGACAGTGAAAGACTGGGGTTGTCTTATTATATTTTTGCAAATAACGTGATATGAGGCATAAACTGAAAAAATAATATAACCTCGGTATACTGTGGTGAGTATGCGAATGTACTGTTTTCATTATAATCCTATATCCTTTATTCCGTTGGAACATCAACAAGGAACTTGGTCATAACTCATAACATAACAACGGCGTTATTTATGCTTCTGTTTGTTTGAACGTAAATGACGGCAATGCTAAATATCTTGCTTGGAACTTGAAGCAGCTGTGCACATCAAAACACATTATTTCATAATACACACAACAGTACATAGAGAATTCGAGCGTATGATGTAACGTATGTATACGTGCATTACATTACGTATGCTGCGTACGTATTGAATTTAACGCTTTTTATCTTTCTTTTTAGCTTTCATTTCGTCGAAGTTTATGGAACTGTGATCAATTTGGATTTGGAATGTGGGAGTTTCATTGCATCTCCTGCTGTCTTGACAGTAAATCAATATTCAATATGTATGTAGTTTTATGCTGTCAGCAGTGCAGGTTAGGCTTGGTAATTTGTGACGTAAAGTATGCCACAATATAAGCATCTATGAAATAACATTATTTGGCAGGAAATATCTGTTCGAATTGAATGTGCATAGCAATGACGAGCTGAAATGGTATGGTCATGCATGATGCAAGTACTACCACAAAACTGGGTGTATTGAGTGACAGGGGTTAGTCAAGTGGGCAGGAGCGGGGGATGAGAGGGAACGTACGGATACAGGGGGCAAAATTTATGAGCTCTTTCTGTCCCCTTCATAGCTGATCCCGTCGTTATTTTTGTTATTTTATTATACGTACGTAACGTACATACTAGTATGTCATGAAGTTGGCGGTCAGTAGTCTATGGCGCCGATCGGTGCCGTTGGTTGGCCGACGGCACTGACACGGCGTGAACGCCGCGCCACCGCTCAACCTTGAACAGAGAGCCTATTGGTACTATTCTTACAAAACTTACTTGTAAGTTCCGAAAACTACAGCTATTTTAGTATATAAAGCCACGTTGAGCAGAATGTGAGTAAGATTGGGTGTCGTCGCGTCTTATGTACTGTAGTAAAGGTAAAGAATTGATAGTGCAGTGTTGAGTATAGAAAGTTGACATGCCTTTTGTTCTCAAGTCTTGCTGTTTTGTCGATCCTGGTGATTTTCTTTCAGAAATGATTGGTATTCAATGTTTATGTGGTTACTTTTATCCGATGGTAGGCGAGGCGTTAAACTAAAATAAAAATGAATGTTGTTTCAGTTTTTTATTTTTGTCTTTGTTTTGTTGTATGCAATCCGTACCTGTGCACCCAGTATTATTCTTATTGTGTGTTTCACGGTATTTATTGACTTGAGAGAATACTTTATCGTTTTGTGTTGATTGTCATCCGGCATCCATGTTTTATGTTGCTGATGTCTGATATTAGGTAGACAAAAGTGTGAAACCCAAGAACACGATTTTGAGTTCGTCATTCGATTGTGATCTATTGGCCAGATGTATAGAGAAATAATATGTCGTTCCCTATTTCATAGGTTTATGTTTATATGTTTCTTGTTTGTAGCTAATTTATATTGCTTACTTATGGAGTTGAACCATGTTCACGAGGTTTGCTTGCAATATTTAAGCTGCATGGTGTGTACATGCATATACAAAATGGTCTTCCTTGCTCAGCAACTTTCCCGTTTTGTTTATTAAAAATTGTGTCAAAACAAAAAGTAAAGTTTATGGTACGTGTGTGTCGTGTACATATACCTACCTAACCTGTAACCTTGTAGTACGTGCTGCTGTTGTGTCCGTTTGTTTGTACATTATTTTGTTTCCTGTGCAATGCAGTCTCTTCCAAGGGTCGGCAAGTACAAGTGCGTTTTCAACAAATAAATGCAAGTTTCATCCAAAACATTACTGCTCTAGAATAAAAATGCCATGAATTTTCAGTGCGCTATAATTCGGTCCACATGCTCCAATTATCGCTAGATTGAATGCAGACGAAAAACATAAGGTGGGGAGCGGGTACGTGTAGGGGCACGGAAAGCTGATAACGGGGCTGCGGGCAATAAGTGTCAACGCAGATTTTATAATGTCGACGCAGATATTAGCATAACTCTCTCCAATATGGCGTCACCCGCTCAGCCCGCGAGCTGCCCGGAATTGAAGGAAAGCGCTGGGGAGAAAATTATTCATTCGACTGATGTTTCATGGTGAATGGAGGGAGACTACGTATACTACTTATGCAATGTGAGCGCCGGCGTTGAACTTGAAGAGGGCAGGAAATAAACGTGGGCTGATGGTTGCAGCTTCTTCCTTGACTAATTTCCCATCGCACGAACCATGTTCGAGGGTCGGCGAAGCCTAGGAAAGGCGCAGTGGAGTGCAACAGATGCAGTGGAGGCGCCAAATGACTGATTACCTACGATTCCGGGCGGCCCGTGAGCCGAGCGGGCAATGCTAAATTGGAGAGTGTTAAATATCGGTGGAGGAAACCAACATCATCATGAAATATCGGCATCATTGTTGGTATAAAATCGTTTTCAATGGCATTTTTAACTTGTCTCATTCCTCTTATGTTGTTGCCTTTGTGTATGTTAGCTACAGGTGGGAAAAAGTTTTTCGGTGGTGCACAAATATCAGCGTTGCGTTTATATATGCGTTGACATTAGCGTTCGCGTTTACAAACTGGCGCGACCCCAGCGGAAACGCAGTGTAGAAGTTGGCATTCAGCATCTGTCACACACAGGTACGTGCCCGTGCCCGTGCCCGCCTTAGGCGCCGTCGTGAAGTCGAAGAAAACGAAAAAAGTCGAAATCGAAACAACGGAACGGAGCGGAGTCGAAAGAAGTATAAACAGAGAGGAAGTGTAAGCTGAGCGAAAGAAGTTCGAGATAGCATACAGTATTCACAACAATGGCACAGCATGGTTTGTCCGGGGCGGAGTACTTGGCTTCGATTTTCGGGACGGAAAAAGACAAGGTGAATTGCAGTTTCTACTTCAAAATCGGCGCTTGTCGGCATGGAGATAAGTGCTCTCGAATCCACAACAAACCCAGCTTCAGTCAGACGGTCCTGCTGAAGAACCTCTATCACAATCCGAAGTTGGATCTTACAAAGGCGGACGCCTGTGCCAAACTCAGCGTCACTGACCAGGACGAACAGGAACATTACGACGAATTCTTCGAAGAAATATTCACGGAACTGGAGGACAAATTCGGAGAAATCGAAGAGATGAATGTGTGCGACAATATCGGTAAGCAGTACTCTGTCTCATATTCGAGAAAGTCAAGAATGTGTTGCGTAAGCACGGCACCTATCTAAACTGTCATGTAAGTACCGCGGGGGCGTTCGACCAACCCCATCGCGACAACGGAGGCACGGAACGCATTGCAATTCTTCCCTGTTATTTATGCAATGCTGTAGTGTAGGTGGAAAGCCGGAATTCGTTCCCATGCTTTGTCCGTGCTGAGAAATTACCATGTAATCCCATAGACTAGGAATGCATGAACCTGGCTCCGGTATATCACTTCTACTTTTCGCATCACAGACAAAAGCCCAAGCCACTCTCCCTGGTCAAACTAAGTACAAAATGTACGTACGTACGTATGTTGCAGGCGAGCACATGATCGGCAACGTGTACATAAAGTTTCGTCGGGAGGAGGATGCGGAGAAGGCGGAGACTGAGTTGAACAAGCGCTGGTTCGGCGGGACGGCCGTGTACGCGGAGCTGTCGCCGGTCACGGATTTCCGAGAGGCCTGCTGTCGCCAGTACGAGATGGGCGACTGCGGCAAGGGCGGCTTCTGCAACTTCATGCACCTCAAGCCCATCAGTCGCGAGCTCAGACGCAAGCTGTACGGCAGAAGGCGAGAGAGGGAGGACATGGGAGGAGGCGGAGGAGGCGGCGGAGGGTACAGGGATAGAGGAGACCGACCCTACGATCGCGGAGGTGGAGGAGGAGGCGGCTACAGACCGAGGGGAGGAGGAGGGGACTTCGGCCGGCGCAGAAGATACTGAGAACAGCCGCGAGCGTGAGCTGGGAAAGGGTACAAAGGAGGAGGATGGAGAATAGGCTGGGGGAACATTGTTATGGGATACATATACTGTACATGCACATAGAAATAGAAGACTGATAATGCGATTCGTATTGAAACGGTTGATGGTGAACGGTTATCCATTCATGTGAAAACGGTTTGCGGTGAATGGTGCTGCTAACTTTCTACCGTTATTTAGGATATTTACACCTACCCATACCCTCGTTTAACCCTGGGGGGTAGGTACGTGGTAACTTGAGGCGCATTTCCGCCCTAGTTTTCCATTTGCGCCCCAAAATTCAGCTGCCAGAGGCGCAAAATTACTGTATGGTAGATATGAAGAGGTGCCTGAAGGTAGCAGGCGAAGTTGGCATTTTGCGCCTCAGGTTTTTGTCGGCTACCTACCCCCCTGTAACCGATACTGAATACGCCTGCCTACTCCATTCATTTATGCGCATGCATGCGCATGGAAAAAAGGAGCTCCAGTACCTAAGGTGCGCATTCATGCGCATTTATGAGGAACTGTGCGCATAAAAGTCGACCGGCACTTCAAAAATGCGCATGCATGCGCATCTGTACTGGAGCTCCTTTTTTTCGTGAGCATGCATGCGCATAAATGAATGGAGTTGGCAGGTATATTCAGTATCGGTTAAAAATACACGTTTCCGTTTACCACCATCGTTTCTTTGTGAATCGGGCATGACGAGACGTTACAGACCTTCTGATCGGTGAAGTTGGTTATTGAGAATGTAATCAGCTTGACGATTGTACGGATGGGTTCGGTCTCACAATTACTGCTGTAGTAAGTGTACTGTACATGCATGGCTAATAGATAATTACAAAACACCGCAAACATGCGTGTTTTTCGCGACCGTTCTTTTCTCATGGATGAATATGTTTTACGTTATAGCATTCTTATTCGTGCCTGCTATGGGTACGTACGTACGTACAAGTTCATCGTAATGTAGGCCTAGGCCACTTCCTTTTGTATCAAAAGGTTACCTTGCTGCAAAGTGCTGCTTGGTTTGTAATGAATTATGCGTATGTATCTCTCGTATGTATGTACTGTATGTATGTATCGTTACCTATTGTATGTATCTCTTCTTTCTCTTTGCTACCACTATTGGGAGAGATGGCTTCTTTCTTTCTTGCGTCACCGTCTATCTCTTTCAGTAAGTAATCTTCGATATATGCGTATTTTCGTTAGCCGGCATTGAAATATTCTCATGTATCTTCATTGTGTGATTGCGTAAATAAAGTAACAATGACAGCGTGCCTAATCCACGAAATACTGTTATTGTACAGAAACAACTACTACCAACACGTCTGTTAAAACAACGCGCGCGGCTCAGTTGAAACTTTATCACATTTTTGCAGCTGGTTCGAGGAGTGACCTTGTTTTGGAGGTGTTTCGATCTTGTATTCCGGTAATCTTATCGGGAGGTAGATGGCCTACGTCTCCGATTGATTTCACCTCCACTGATCCGCTCGGATAAATGGTGACGATTGTAATGGAAGCGTGAGCCAACGAAAAACGCATCCAAGCTTCCGGAGGAAATTGAAGCAAACTAAGGGCCGGAAAAGACACAACACTGTACGTATCTTCAATCTAGTACACTGCAATGTATGTAGTATGTACCAAAGTACGTAAGAACGTTAGCTAAGTATCTATACTCTTTGCCCGTATTGCGCGGAATAGTACGCTTTTTTTACTCACGAGAATGTAGAGTAGAGTGGAACCACCATGCATTCTACGTAAAACGGGCATCGAGCATGGCAGATTGATTGTGTCCAACAACGACTGTGTAAGTCTTTGTCATACCGCATGAGCAAATATCTGATGAGGTTTCCATGGCAGACTAGAAGAACGTAGGAATCATGCGAGGGAGATGAGCTGTCGTGGCGGTGAAAATAGTGCCGAAACGCTGCCTCCATGCGAGCTGAACCTATCCACCCCTACAAGCACGCAAGCAAACATGAACCGTCTATCCAGTGTGTGTAGTCCACGTACATACATAGCTCCATTCTTGCACGTGGACATAAGCGACGCATCATAACTTTTTGAACAGTACCCTATTTGCTGGTTTCCAATATTCCCATGCAGGTTCGGGTGTAGGTGGCGATCCTTCCCTCAGTAAATGAGTCTTCTCCCTGCTTATGGTCAGCTTCTTGTGCTTTCCTTTCAGTTGTTCTGCGATAATATCCGCAGTTTCTTGAGCTCGCGTCATCGTGGAATTAACCATCAGGTGGAAGTTGAAACCTAGTTCCCGCAGACGACGTCCTGTCAACTTGGCCTGCTCTTCACCTAAAACGTCACGGATGGACTGCAAAACATACGACCGCAGTTAGTAGCTGTGCTTACACTTTACTGTGGTACACTGAATGCGTGTGTGGTACTGGTACTACTGATGTACACCTGGGAGTAGTGAAAAGGGGCCTGGGTTCTGTCTCACCGAGTGGAGTAAGATGGCCCCGCTTAGGAAGGTCCGCTTCTTGAATGTATTGGCCATGTCGTATCAAAACCAGATGACGAAGGTAGCCACCAGTAGAGAGCGAATCGTCGAGGCTAAAGCAAACATCCACACAACAAAGCTAGTGTACAACAAATAATAACATCTGCAAACACGGCACGTTAATAGCAATAGGTGCTGTACTACTGGTAGGGTTAGGCGTCAGGTATATAATACGCACAATAATAAACTCTGCGTATTGTAACCCATTCGTCATCTTACTGGTCCCAATTGTCGTTCCATGTCGAGGAGCTGCTAATTGTTGACGACAGCCTCTTGATGGGCTCACTCAATGTTGCTGCAGCAGCTTGCTTCGTGTCGTGCATGAGCAAAAGTTCACTCTTTAGCTTCGCCATTTCTCTCTTGTGCCATGTGTGTTCAAGAGCAATCGCGGCAGCAGCTCCAACCGCTCCACTGATTAGATGACGCCATTCAAACATCCTAGCATTCATCAAGTGATGTGGAAAGCATTATATTGTTTGCCCCAAACATTTATTTATGAAAACGGCAGATGATACTAGCAGAAGTAATGGAGGAGGATAACATCCATATAGCATGTGCAAAGTTTTTGTCCAATTTCACCAATCAATCTTTACTGAATCCTTACAAAGATTGTACGTACATACGATAAAAAAGAAGCACTTGACACACAACCATCGTACGATGACTAGAGTAAACGCACAAATGCACATCTGAAAGCACATACAGCACGAATCTGGATTGGTTAGTATCAATAAGTATAGGAGAGCATCCGTCATCTAGTAGGTGAGCTGCTCCGGCGACAAATGCCCAGAGTCACCGAAACTACGAGCGTTCACTTGGCCATTCGGGCGGATGACTATTTCAGCTAGAGAACAATTGGCCATACCGAAGCGCAGCCACGCCTCCGGAGGTAATTGAAGAGCCCTGCAAAGCAGCAGCACGTATTACATGTGAAAGTGGTGGCGGGGTAATTCGGGCCAGTTACAAAACCGGCCTACTGGAACCAACCAACCTACTGTAAGTACCTACATATGTACAGCATCTCCTTTTGGGATGGCGCGAAAGCATGTATGCACTATGCAGCATCACAGGATTTTTGCACTGTCTTCAAGCAGCAGTTGCACAGTTTTTCCTGATTCGCACCTAATGGGTGGTGTGGGATGCCGAATTTACCCCTGGTCAGAATTACCCCGAATTATTCCTACTAGGTCATGGCGCTAAGCATGTATATGGGATCTTTGTTCTGTTGCATCCTTGACTGGAGCATGTACATATAGTAATTGCTCGCTGCGTGCAATGAATGACGTGTATAAGCTTGCCTGCAGAAGAAGTAGCGAATGACGTTGCCGTGGCAGACGATAATTTCGTAGGAATCCGCCTCTTGCTTGGCATCCGCTCGATGCACGTGCTTGCGAAAGGCGGCTTCTATCCGCGCACCATCCACAAAAAATACCTGCAAGAATAATGCGTACAACAACGTCTTTCTAGTTCATCCAGCGAGAGTTGTCTCTGGGCCAATTTTCATGCCCGTACATGTTGTACTCACACAGACAATATGAAATGCAAGGAAACATCCTTCATGATCTTTTGCAGCCCAAAGACAAAGACAAACGCCCAAAGACAATAGACCCGGTCCTAACTGTGGACTTCTAAGGCGCAGAAGTCCACCGTTAGGACCAGGGCTATTTTCGTTGGATGGACAATAGGCATGCGCCCAGCATAGAGGCTCGCCGTATGTTCGCAAAATGTGGGCATGGACCGGGACGTTCGCCCCCTCTCCTGTGTAAGCACGGCAACACACGTGCGCGTGCGTAGTGTAGGTAACAAAACGAACATTACATACCCGAGAAGGCGGCCCAAAGAGGCCAGGATCCGGCTCCGGGAATATTGGAGCTCCTTCTTCCACAAGATTGTCATCACTTAGCCTCTTCTGCAGCTGACCACCGCTCAACTCTCCTTCTATCAAGTCCGCTGTCTCCTTTGCGCGAAGCATAGTGGAACTGAGTAGAGAGTCGTACTTGTACCCGAGTGCCTTCAGGCGTCTACCTGTTGCACGAGCCTGATCCTTTCCTGCAAGCATACACAAACGACACCATTCTTGATCGAGATCAAACAGGAAATATAGAAGGTGACGTACTGAACTCCTTCTCTTGATTAACATTGTATGGGCATTGAATAAAATAATCAAGAGAAGGAGTTCACTACAGTGAGATAAAAAGTTGTGAAATGATTATCCTTATTTTATTTTCACAACCCATCTCCCCTTTCTGCCGGCCCCAATACCTACCCAAATCAGTCAGTTTTCGATGAGCGTCAGTCAGAGCAACGCCACTGTACTGACCGTGTCGAACCAAGAAGATATGTCGAGTTGCCTTGGCAGTGACCTCAGCTAGCGCCTTCTCCCTCTCTTTCTCGTTTCGACAACTGCTCAACGCTTTCGGATTGACTAGACTTTCTGGTTCCATTCTAAAAGCCGTAAACAATGCATCACTACAGCTGCATATTGTGCGCTACACTGAGCACACATACATACACAACGCGTAGTAATGACGTACGTAAATCACACATCCACGCCGCTCCCACCATTCAGATTAGCAGCACGAGGAACACATTAAAACCTGGTCCCGAAGCGAACGAATACGTTTTGTAATTTACCGTAATCAAAAACGTATTCGTTCGCTTCGGGACAAGGTTTTAACCAGCTCCGATATGACCTGGCCCGCTCAGCCCGCGGGCCGCCCGCAGGCCGCCCGCAGGCTGCCTGAAACGTCAATCGAATGAATAATTTTTTCCTGTTTCTGCCGGCGCTTCCTTTCAATTCCGGGTGGCCCGAGGGCGGCCCGCGGGCGGGCCGAGGGCGGCCCGAGGGCGGCCCGCGGGCTGAGCGGGCCAGGGCATATCGGACGGAGCTGGTTAATGTGTCCCTCGAGCTGCTAATCTGAATGGTGGAAGCGGCGTGGATTGTACATTCACTACTGTACACACAATATCCTTTTTACCTACTTACCGGTCCCAGTCATAATCCCATGAAACAGGCAGGTGCAATGACGGTTCATCAAAAATCCCTTGACGAGGAAACGAAAGAAGCGACGGAGAAGGGGGATGTGATTCTACTTGAGCTGCCTTTACGGAAGGAAGAAGAATGTCGCAAAGAGAAGGCGACTTCGCCACGTCATCCGCGCATTTATGGCGTTGCCATGCTGCAGAAATGGCCAAAGTGCCCAGGGATCCTATGCCCACACCTTTAGCCAGTCGACCCCACATCACACCTGCAAAAGATAGACAAAAGAGCATGAAAAATATGTCGTCGTCAGTACATACATTACATACCTTTATTTCTTCCTGCTTTTACCTGCACTGGCACCACTTGGCACCGGTACCAAATCTTCAAATCGAAATCGAATCGATGTCGCTCGATAACCGAATCGAAAAACCGAACCGAGATGTCGTCTTCGTGTTTGAACAAAAACAAAACACAAAAAATCTCAAATGCTAACAAGCTGCTGTTAGAATAAAAAAAATTTTGTTGCGTTGTGGTTGCTTCTTTTCTGATATTTTGTGTAAATAATACCAAATAACAAAGAATCAGTTGATGATAAATACAGCTGGTTTCGAAAAATTTTATGGGCGCGCGGAATTGGGTAATAACTAATACGCAACCAAAACAACCAACAACCAAAACACCCATATCGCACCCAACGTGGACTTCTTGAAAATAGGATCTGCCTAAATGGCGCATACAAACAGAGTGGCGCAACAGACATTGTCGAAGCAACAAATGGGCTGGGTAGCATATGATAATATTTGAGCCAGCGTTTGCAATAGGGTAGTGCGGGGTAATTTGGGGGTGCAGGCGGTGCATGGTGGATGCGGGGTGCATGGTAATATCTACTCTGCACAGGCACATGGACAGACAGGCTAAGGCTGAGGTTGAGGTCTACTCCTCTGAATCCAATACCTAAGCCCTAAGCCTAAGCCTAGCCTGAGCTGAAGTCTGCCCAAGCGCCTGCGCAAGACATACTGCCATTCACCACCCAGCTCTCAGTGCCCAGTAACTTCAACACCAGTAAGAATATGCTGCTAGAGCAATACGTAACTGAACGAAGTACA